>VXBZ01010333.1:4045-19734 GCA_013399135.1 Heliornis fulica | reverse complement strand
GGGGGGGAGGAAATCATGGTTTTAAAGGCTTCTGTCATTGTTGCCTATGAGCCGAAGAGAAAGGCGCTTTCTTTGTCATCCGGGGGTTTATGGAAACACCTTAATGTGTCCTTTTCATAGGTGAAGCAAGGCGCACAAAGCAGCCGCGTGCCAACGCGTCCCCCCCGCCACCGGCAAAATAAATAAATGGAGGAACGCGGGGACAGCGGCCGTCGTAATCCCCCGGTAAAGCAGCAGCAAGGATGGTCTGGCGGGGTAAATATCGCACGTCTCCTGCCAAACCCCGCGTGGGCTATTGTCCCGCCACCCCTTTTAGATGTCATTAAGGATTTTTCGCATACAACCAACCGAGCGGAGGGGATGAATGCGCTCGCTCCTTCCCCACCAGTTGGAGGAGCCATGAGAGGCGGCTGGGAGCTGATGCGGGGAAAACACGGGGCAAATTAGGAAGTATGTTAATTCAATTAATATCACAGAGGGGCTGGCGGGCGGGGGGGGAGGTGTGCGCGCAGATTTTCCGCCCGAGGAAGGAGGTGGCAGAGAAAGAACTGGGGCATGCCAGCTCCCGTTATTGTTCTGCCTTCATCGGTAATTAGCAAGATAAGGAGGGGACGGCGTGAGGGAGGCAGCGTGGCGAGGACGAGGCAGCACTGCACCCCACCTCATGCCCATGCGGCCATCTTACAGGCGGCACTCGCTTCATGCAAAATGGCCGCCGGGGCCCACGCTGCCTCGAGCCTGCGGCTGGCATGCCCTGGTGGGCTCCCCAGACTGGGGTAGCTGGCATCCAGTGGTTGAGAGCAGCAGCAGCCATCCCGCCGTCCCATGGGAAAAGAGGAGCCCTCAGAGTGAGGGATTTGCCATGGTGGGCCATAGTATGCTCCCGCATCCTGGCTGGCAGCCATCTTAGCCTAGGCTAAGGCACCTTGTTCATGGTGCCAAGGTGCTGGGCGCACAGCACTCCCACAGCTTTTACCTCAGCCCTCCTGAATGGAAAAATCATAGTACACTTTCTCTTCATGAGGAATCACACATTGTCCGGGTCCTGTTCATGGCCACAGCGGCAGCTGCTCCCTCGCCATGGCTTCCCCCTCAGACAAGAACAGTACAGAAGTAAAGGCAGGGCTAGCCCCGCATGAGCAGTCACTTTCAAGGCATAGCTACCTCCTTGAATGTGCCCCAGTGAGTCCTGTAATTTGCTGGGCACTGGGCTGGCATACTGACTCAGGTCTCCAACTGGAAGACCTGCCCTCAATGGATACAGTGATAACAGGTTTGCTGTTCAAGAGCTACAGTTTCCTGCCCAGACATCAGCAAGTAATGGACAAATTCTGCCTTTCTCCCAATGAAAAAAAAATAAATCCTCCCAAAAACCTGCAGAGATACAAGTAAAGAAGACACCACCTGCCGAATTGTTAATTTGGCACCCATTTAAAACAAGATTACTTGCATAGACAACACAGACAAAGCTACACCTGCATTTCCCACTCCATAGGAGCTTTAGAGTGGAAACATCAATATTCTGTTCTCCAAATGAGCAATGCTCAATACCAACCAAGGAACCCTCATCCATGGTCCTGGGCTGTCCTCAGGACAGCTACAGCAACTACTGACATTAAAGCAGTATTTGGGAAGTGTTTCACATGTTATTAGCCACGACAGGGTTATTTCACATGGTGCAATAGGCACGAGATGCACACTGAAAATTCGGCATCTGCTCTGGCACTCTGCGAAGGTTCCAGCACACAAGGGTGATGGCAACTGCACACAGACAGGGCTGTGTTATACATCTTGGTTAGACAGTGAAACATAAGGAATGGCAGGATAGCTGCTCCACTCCGGGGTTGTCTACATGGAAAACCACACCATTATAATGACAGCACTATAGGTCAACTGCTACTGCTCCTCGCCACGCTGGTGCACATCTCCACTCTTAAACTGGCTTTCTCCAGTTTAGCTTAAACTGCTTCCAGCGTGACATAACCAGTGTACAGGAGAGTCCTGCCTTCTGCTAAAGTAAATATCCACAGAGGTTGTACGCGTGCAGCTCCTTGCTTTAAAATCCGCCCCCTAACTGTATGTCTGTAGCTAGACCTGCCCTTCGGCTAACCTTTCTGTACTCCGCACACTTCTGGGCTGTTCAGAGTGCCCGTGAAACACTATTACACCCTGCTTCCCTTGGGTGCTAATCCTGCTTGTCAACCCAAAGGCAGAAGCAGACGGTGGCTTGGCATTTTGATTACGTTGTGATCTGTTTGAACCTTCCAGACTCTTTTGATGTCTGTGCAAATTTGAAAGGGGGAGCCTTCATCCTCCACAATGAAACTCCGCTATCGCATGGTGAAACATCTCGGGACTTTCTGCGTCCGTAGCCATTGCTGGATTTGAAGCGGGGAGGGGAGTTACAGCTCCTCCAGGAAGAGCCTGAATTTCAGACTAACCAGTTCTGGCCCTGAGCGGAGAGCACCACGGGGACAGCGTGTTGCTCTTCAAACAAATACATGCGTAGAGGAGTGTGCGCATGCACAGAGGCACCATATTTATACAAATAGATGCATTCATAGGAAAATGCAAATAGCATCCTCTTCTGTCCCAGGCTCCCTTCGAGCTCCTGACATCCCAAGGTTTCAGAGGAGTACAACCGAGCTTCAGATCAAACATTAGCCCTGCGGGGGTTCCCTCAGGGAAGCAGCCATGCACCGGGGTCTTTTCCCCGCTTCCATGCAAGGTTTCCCGACCCGGCCTTCCTTGGGTGCTCTGTTCTGACACGCATACGACACACGCGTGCGCATGCAGAGCCTTGCTAAAAGGCGCTCTGGGAATTGAGCTCCGCTTCCTCCTCCTTCTAAATCAATTGTCATAAACCAGCTTTTGTTTTATTTTTAACAAAGCAACAGAAATAATCTCCACATGTAGACCTTGCTGCTCCCATGGCCCTGTCCTTTGGCACACAAGCTGCCCAGGGCCCTCTGAGGACTTGGGCACGGGAAGATAGCAGGATAAGAAAGACTGGGAGAGGCTTCTTTCTGGGGCACAGAAATCCACCTATCCTCTCATGAGCCCCTTACTTGATAGCCACCAAGGCAGTAGGATTGGAAGGGGGCTGGATGGTGAGTAAGGCACTCCCAACCTCCCCAACCCAATCTCCAGGTGGCTCTTTCATCCCCAGCCTACTGAGCTGCCTACTTTTGACCTGCATTTTAGCTTGTACTCTGCAAAACCACTCTCACTCTTTGGTGGCAGCAAGACATGACCCCTGCAGCACTGCTGCAGCAATTGATGGCCTGACATGCAACTTGTGACAGACTGAGCTCTGCCTGCCGGTGGTGCACCCCTCTCTCCAGCACAGTCAAGGACCTCCTCCTCCTCCTTCTCCTCCTCCCATCCCACTCTCCCCGGTCCAGGACTCAGACACATGGAGACATTTCTTGATGAAACCTATCAGTGGGTGAGTGGCAGCTGAGCAGGTACCGAGCAAGACGTGGGGCCAGACAGCAGCAGCCAGGGGGAAGGCAGCGGGTGGAGGGAACGTGCCTCAGGAGGAATACTCACAAAGGGCTGCTTTCATTAATAAAACATTCCCCCCTCGGTCGCCTTTTGATTTGGGTGTAAGAATTAACCCCATCTGCCCAACAGCACGCTACCTACCAAGTCATCTCTGCTGAGGAAGGCCGTCTGACGTGTCCGCTCAATTGCTACGCTTCCCCCTGCCTGCGCTTCTCGGCTCTCCAGACCCCCTCCAAACAGCTCACCAGCCTTGCTGGACCTACCCTATTGAAGAGATCCTCTTCCCACAACATAGATTAGATCCAGTGAAAATAGGCTTAGTGAAAATACCATTTCACTATTAATGCCCCCCCTCCCCGCCTTCACACTCTCTCACACCCAGAAAGATTATAACAAATCCCAGACACCTTTTGCCCCTGCTAACTACTGCTCCAGTCTCTGCACTGCATGTCTTCTACTGTGAGTAGACAGCTGGGCACAGGGTAGTACTTATATATGTACACACACATATATCTAGTCAGCATTGAAGATGTTCAGCCACAGAACGTGGATCTCCCTGCACAGCATCTCGCCTTGTCACGACACCTCAACCGTTCCCTCTCCGCTGTAATTGCAATGCCTGGTCCTTGGGCATCAGCAGAAAGTTGCAGCAAATCCTGCGTTGGTTTAAGCACAATCTCTCAATTCAAAATTGGTGGGGGGTTGCTTTTACATCACTGAGAGATTTCTATTCTCTTTCTGTTTCAAGTAAAACCGAGATGCAGAGATGCCTTCGAACAGACAGCCCCTTCATTTTTCCAGAGGTGTGTTTTAATGAGTGATTCGCCTTCCAAAAAGGGGCCGGCGGAGGGGAAGGACGGCAGATTCTCCACACAAATTCAATAGCTGGTAGGTTGCCATGGGCTAAAGCATTTCTTTGCACACATGAAGGGAAGGGACTCCAGAGCGCTAAGGGTTTTGCCTCCCATGAGTTATAGCTCTACCCTTCAAGAGCGGAATAAATGCTTTATCCCATTGCAGCCTGCGATGTATTCTACATAGATGGATTGATTTCCCCTATTGTTCTTAATAAATCCTGGCGCATGAAGAAACTCACTGCACAGCCATTTTTCCTGCCTTGTTCTACCTTGCAGAAGTAATAAGGGTCAGATGTGACTGCAGTGGGAAGCAAAGGCCGTATGCGAGGCTGTACTTTTCTGGATGCAGCGGGTGTGCTCGCAGGGGCTCGGTGGGTGCAGACAAGCAACACCCTTTTCTTGGTTTGTTCCCCCTCCTAGTCAAAGCTGAGGAAAACAGGAACCACGGCTGGGTACCGCACCATCAGCGTGGCTCTGAGGAGAGCAGCCGCTCCACAAGCTGAGCCGGCACAAGTCCCCTGCTCTGCACAGGGGCAGGCAAGGCTCTAGTCCTCTCCAACAGGAGCTCTCACATTGTCTGATAAACGCGCCGCCACAGAGCCTCCCTGAGCACACCCTGCTCCCTGCCGCACCCCATCCATCAGACCTACCCCTCCCCATGTCCCAGCCGAGAGGAGCCCACACCTCTGGCCCAGGGAGATGCTTGCTTTCCAAAAAAACAAACAAAACCCCCTCTAAAACGTCAAACAACATCCCCACACCGTCAGTGATTCCCAACTGCACAATTCAGACCCCAGGTTGCTGTTGAAAGGCTGTCTCCTGCCCTGCCACCTCTTCTACTCACATAGTTGACACCCATCCTCATACCCTGCTCCAGGGGAGTGTTTGCTGGCCACACCTTCATTGGTCCCCAGCAAGGAGGCACTGTGTGACGCCAGTAAGCAGGTGGCTTTGCGTGGACCTGCCTTGGCTACCTGCCTCCAGCTCTGTCAAAGCTCCTTGGATTCTCACTGCTGGCCTTCTCTAGCAGCCGCTAACTGGCCCTGTTTCAAAAGCCTGGCTGGGAAATTTGGCTTCAGGAGAGAGGGATCAGGTAAAAGAGCTGGTCTCCCATGCACAAATTGGACTCAATCCTTCAGCAAGACTCCCAGGGACTCACCTCTCCTTGCTCAGGTGAAGATGTCCCAGCCCTTCCCAAGGCATCCCACTCCGTGAACTTGCAGTCATGTCTGATTAAGGAAAAAAGAATTTGTCTCAATTAGAAAGAGGCTCCCATATGCATGGACGGATGTCAAGTAATTACCGAATGTCACTCACGGCTGGAAAAGAGACCTTAAATTTGGGACCATGCAAACTCACACACACAATTGCGAGTGAGTTACGAACCTTGGCATGCTTCTGAGCAAACCTTGTGCAGATGCTTTCAAGCCCATCCCCTCTGCTGAAATACACCCAGCCCTGTAAAATACAGCCAGACACGACCCCGTTCTCTAATAAGGAAATAAAGCGGAGTGGACCTGCATTGCCAGAACTCAGAGAGCAACACTGTCTCTTTAATTTTCTCCCTGGCTATCTCATCCTTTGCACAAACTCTTTCCTCCCCGTGGCTTCTTCCAGCCTGGTGGGCAAAGTGGGAAAACATCATTAAGGAGAAAAAATAATTTAGTTTGTTAATCAGTATCCAGTGGTGGGAAACAAGAAAGACAGAGAGCAGGACTGGCGGTTAGGGCTTAGGAAGGGCCAGCACAAAGCCCACCATTCATGACATCTGGGGCTGGGATTCTCATTGAATTAAACAGACACAAAGAGCAGAGGCATTTCATGCTCTCTTCACAAGAATTATCATATCTCCCTGGCACTAGGAAACCTTCAGCACGGGAGAGGGGGAGAGAGAGAGAGAGGGGAAAGCGGGCAGGCTGGGTAGAAATATGGGGCAGGGTAGAAGAGGCTTTGTTCCAGGGTTGGATTTATGGATGGGATGCGGCGCGTTGCTTTGCGGGGAGAGACGGGGCCCTGGCGCGCTGGGTCTAATAAGAATCAGCAAATGTGAAACAGGGGGCCCCTGTGTACCATGAAGCAGGGAAACCCGCGTTTGACAAGCCAACAGAATAACCGCTCGCGTCTCAAGGCTGTGGAAGGATGCTGACGTTCGTACGAGATGTGTCGTCTTGTGTGTGTGTCAGCGAGGAGGGGGGAGAAGGGGAGCGGCAAGGAGTATAAACAAGAGACCAGGCAGCATCGTTCAGTCATGAAAATTAATTAGCTAATGTGCAAACCATGGCTGCCTCTTCCCACTGCCCTGCAAGCATTCCCCATAAAGCTACGGTGTGTGCGGAGCCTGTGACTGGGAATGACAGGGGCAGATTAGGCAGCTCCTTGGGACACAAGCCTGGCAGCAAGAAACCCACAGCCTGTGAAAAAAAAAAAAAAAAGGAAAAAAGTGAGGAGGGGACAATTAGGGTCCTTGGGGAAGGGGCAGAACCCAGGGCACAGGAGAAAGAGAAGCATGAGAGACCAAACTGAGACCAGGCATCATGTTGCTGCAGCAGCACAAATTGGGATGGATATGAAAAAATCCAGCCATTAGCAGGGTCTGGTGGAGAGCAAAAGTATTTAGGGTTTAGACCACAAGCTCTCTGGGGCAACACCTGTCATCTCCTACAGACTCACACCACAGAGGCCCATCCTACTTGGTCTCTGGGCATCACGAGCGGATCCGCTTTAAATACTAATTGCTCCATGACCAAGACCTGTGCGCTGCTGGGAGCCTCCCTACAGCATTACCTGTGGGAAGAGGGGACAGATCTCTGACCTCACGTCCCCGGGGTGATTTGACCCCGTGCACCGGTGCCACGAATATTGCTACTCGGTGATGAACATGAGAAACTCCTGAGTGACTTCTTCTGTCCCACCACCGAGCTTTCACATCCCGCTATAATATCATGGTTATTCTTTGCTGGGAACGACCACGGGAGAATGAGGGTGCAGGTGGTGATTGCCCAGGGAAAAAGGGCACAAACAGGGAATGGAGAGATGCAGAAAGCAATTGGTAGAGAAAAAAATAGAGAAGCTTCTTCGATGTGGGATATGCGCGGAGAACAAGGAACGCGCTGGAAACAAAGGGATACGAGGAGAGAGGAGAGGCTGGGATGGGCATCTCGGCAGACATGTAGGTAAAAGTTGAAAAGGAAGCACTAATTAGCACCCAGACCATCACTTTCCATTAATAGCTTGTCACCGTTTCCTTGATGTTGCTGAGAGCAGGAAAGTTGGTATGTGTGATGCTTACCTGTCTCTATCTCATTAACAGAAGTCAGGGTGAGAACAGACGTTTATTGCCTGCATCCAGATAGACAGGCCCTTTGCTGAACTGAGATGCAGGAGAGAGGGGGAAAGTTATGAAAAAGATGCTTGTGAAACACAAGCCCATCCTCACACAATGGACACCCAAACCTAGGATGCTTGGATACCTGTGCAATGTAGGAACAGCCCCAGGCAGGTATCAGGCTCCAGAAGTCCACAAGGCAAAAACACTAGGTTGCATATAATAATCCAGGGCAAATATGCTGCTTGCAAGGGGAAGATGCTCCAGTATCAGCACGAGGGTCCATGGCCACATTACATCCAGGAAAGTAAAACAAAAGACTGCTTAATTCCCTAAATGTACTCAGCCATAGTCCACTTTGCTAGGAACCAGACACAGCCAAATGTCTTGTTGCAAGCAGAATGGAAAACACACACACACCAGTAAACAAAGAAAAAAAGGAAAAAGAGGAAAAAAGTGCCATTTCAAGCAAAGATAAATCTGCATTGCATGTAATCACCTCCCAAGTAATTGTTCCAGCAGTTAAAAAAAGAGATTAGATCTCCTATGCAGTATACAAAGGTCTCTCCCTCCAACATGCAAGAGCCCCTTTAGCGACACTGGAAAGAGGGAGCATGCAAGGCAAGGATGCCAAGCAGCAAGTATCTGTGAGCTACCAGCTCACATCTGCCGGTGCGATGACGGGAGCGCGCATGCATGGGCACATTCCTAGGGACACCCTCACTTTCATGAGCACACAAATTCACTATGCAAGCTGAAGGTTCCTCAAGAGCAGGAGCCCAAACCTCCCTAGGAGTGAATGAAGCAAAAACCAAAGGCAAAGAAAACATCAAGGCTGGGGCTGAAGGAACAAAGGCTTCCCCCTCTCAGCTTGGAGACATCTTCTTGGCCATTTAGCTCAGATCAAGTGTAGGCTCTGTTGACTCCCCCATCTATTCAAACGAGAGCTTTCAATAGTCTGATGGGTCTTTTCTGCTCTACGGTTTCTCTACCCCTGTATTTGCCGTCCCTGACCAAAGCAGTTAATGCCACATGCAGAAATACTGCCCTGAAGAGCCCTCATTTAGATTGCATGGTCAAGCACTTCAAAGTTAGGAAGTGTCCAATTTATGGCCGTCCGTGCAACCTTAATTCCACCTCGCTGTGCAGCCACCCTGGCCAGGGAAAGAGGGAGCGAGCTAAAAATAGGCTGTGACCATGTCATTACAGCCTCGTAAGAGCACCGTCAGGGAGAGGCTGGATGAAGGTCTCATGGCCAAACTGCCACCGGGCACCCCCCGACTTGCCAGCGCTTGCTTTGGTGCCTTCAACCATGTACATTTTTAATATACAGAAATCACGTGCATTCTAAACATACAGAAAAATGCATTATTTATAGCTAATAAATAATAGATTGTTTATATAAGCAAAAAGAAAAACAATTGTAGGCAAGTGTAACAAATTCCCCTCCCTCCACCCCGCACCCATCCCTGCCTTCATCCTGCGCGGGCAGAGCGATTTCAAGCCCCGAGCCTCGGCACAGATTTCTGCCACTGTGAAATACAGGACTAATGTTATCTGGCAGCGGCAGAAGGCTGCTCTCCTGGGGCTGGCAGGGAAAGGGGACCGCTGGGGCTGGCAGTGCCCAGGCCAACACACCCACACACCCCTACACTTCTTCCTCCCGGAGCCAGGACTCAGAGGAGTTTTC
The DNA here is from genome assembly GCA_013399135.1 of Heliornis fulica. NCBI lineage: Eukaryota > Metazoa > Chordata > Aves > Gruiformes > Heliornithidae > Heliornis > Heliornis fulica. The sequence continues at coordinate 10,355 of VXBZ01010333.1, read as the reverse complement.
TCCCAGGAGATGGGGTCATGCTGGAAGAATACGAGCAGGAGGTTGAAGGGCATAGTGGATTTGGCCGCAACTGTCCTCCCACCTTCCCTAGCCGGTCCAAAGCTCTGCAACACAGTGGTGGGAGTCCAGGGCTTCACCCTGCTCGTGGTCTGTTGTTATTATTATTCCAGGGAAACAATAAATTTTAATATTTCCACACCCTCCCCCAAGAGGCAACCGAAGGGAAATGGTGATTCTGAACAATTCATAATTCAGCTAAACCTGAAAGGAATTTAAGGGACAAAGAATAGGCATTTCTTAAGCCAAAGAGCTTCGCCCGGCCGAATTTCAAGGGCCCGCAGTGAACAATGGGAGTGTCAGAGGTGCTCAAAAAGAAAAAAAAAAGTTCAAGAATCTTTACAATAAAAAGTGTTAGGCAACACAGAGGTCAGAGCCAGCTCCTCCTGTAATAAATAGCACTACGATCCTACATTAACTATAGGAGACATTTTAATGCAGTGCCTCGGCTTCGTGCTAATTATACTTTTTCACCATATTTTGAACCTAAGAAAAAATGTCATCAGTTAATTATAACAGATGAGGGAGTGTGAAGACTTCCTCAATAAATAATGCCTTGATATCTCATATCCAACAAGCTGCGCTCACTGCTCTGAAGGTGCCCAGAAATATGTCCTCTCAGGAAATATATCAAGAAATGATGGTCCCATAAGCTGGCTTTGTTTCCAAGCCTTGATTTTTGGACCAATAATGAAGTGATTTTTATGGATCGGGGAGAGTAAAGGTCGTGGGACTGATGGAACTGTGCCAAAGAGAGTCAATGTTCAAAAATAAATAAATTCCTAAATCAAAATAAGGTACAAGAGACCTCAGGAAATTCCCCTGTGGCTGCACGTGCGAACACACCGAAGCGATTTGGTTTCTGGACCCAGGTCCCATTCCTCCTTCACTCCCAGCATCTCTACAGGAATCCAATGTCCACAGAAAATGCCCAGTTTTAATGAAACCAGGCCAGCGCTGCCAGCGTGCCACTGGGAGACAGCCACCTGCCCTGAGGAGGAGGGACCCCACCCGCCTGCCACTGTGCCACCCCTGGGTGCAGCCCCCATCGCACCCATCCTGCTGAGGCCAGTGGGTATCTGGACTGTTGTGAAGGTTCCTCAACTAAACCATCTTTCTTTCAGCTCCCTTCCCCACCCGGCACCCCTCATTTCCCGCTCTGAAGAGCTGGGATTTGGCGTGGGAAAGATGTCTTTGGGCTTTTCACAAATCCAGTATCCCCTTGAACCAAAACCAATTAGCCTGGCCCAAGGTCCTGCCATTGAAGGACTGTCCCTTCTTTTCAAACCCCCGCGGGCTCAATTGCTCTAAGGAGCCTGGATGTGAATGAGCAAAGCCCACTTAAAGTGGTACTTAAGGCCAGACCAGGGTGAAGGAAAAGAGAAAGCCTCTATAGGAACTGCAAGCCGAGTTTCCAAGAGACAGCCAACTGCCGGAGATTGTGTTCTTTTGCTCCCCCCCATTTTCTTTTTTGTACCCCCACTCCTGAGCTTTTGAGGCAAACGCTCCTAACCAAACCTGAGCCCCTGAATAAACAGCAGACGGCACCTGAAAACACGAAAGCCGGAGCCCGGTCCTGACTCTTTGAGGATGCTGGAACCCCAGCTGTGGGCAGTGTGATGGCTCAGCCTTGGACCAGCACAAGTGCTGGTCCCAAACACGTGTGCCCAGAGGGATGAAGGGAGGATGAGCGGCCAAAGACAATGCCCTTGCAGCTAAGCTCTTGACAAATGCCTTCCCCAGGTGACCAGACTCGTGGGCACGAAATGCCGAGATCCCCAACCTGGAAAAGGCAACTCCCAGCATCACGTGGTGGGGAAGCCAGTACAGGCAGCCATGCAGCCATCTTACACTGAGGACTTCTGGAAGCTCAGGGCAACCAACGGGATGCAACACCACTGGAGGCCGGGGTGATACACGGTGCACGCCCCACGAACGGTGTGCATGCACTGCCACATGCCAGGCACCAGCACCACAGTGCTTGCAGCTGGGGAAAACTCCCATCACTTGCACAGATGCCAAATTAGCACCTTCCCTTCACGAGAAAGCATGTTTCCAACACGCAGATGTGATCCTTCCACCATGCACAAGCAACACCCATCTGTAGGCACAGGCGAGATGGACCCTCCATAGCCCTGAACTTCTCTGAACCCCCCTTCTCTAGAGGCATGGAAAAAGCCAGGGCAGAGCAGCAGGTAAAGGGAGGCACCATTGTCCTGCATCAAGGGTGTGGGGAGGGGATAGGAGCCGAGAGAGACAAAAGAAATGGCCAAGCCCAGCTTCAAGTGTCAAACCTGCCATTGCCAGGCGATTCTGCAAAAATGCCCATTGATGGGTTTTCATCCATAACCAAGTGTGAGGGCAACTCCTTCGAGCGACAGGGAGAAAACAGCCCCTTCTCCACCTACCCCTGAGCAGGTTTGGCTTCCCTGGATATCTGGTACAAACCCCTTTCACATTGTGTCTCAAGATAAACCCGCTGCACAGCAGCCAAGTTTTAGGAAAAGATGGGAAATAATGAATTGGAGCACACGATGTGCCAGGGCATCATTTCCCTGGGGTGAAACCCACAAATGATATTTTCCACTTATCCCCCAATAGCACACACCGATTCTTTCATTCCTGGCTCCCTCTGCCCATCCCCAGCTCTGCCTGAAGAACAAAGACATCACGGCCCAGCTCCAGAAACCTCACCCATGTCTGGCCTACGCTGAATCCTATTGCTCTTCCAGGAGAGTCCCACCAAGTAGAGAAACTCACCAGCAAGGACCTCAAATGCCAGAACTTGGGCTCTTCTCCCTGCACAGCCAAAATTAGACACCTTCCCCTCTGGGTTTCAGCTGTGAAGGAACAAAGATCCAGCCGAAGCCAACAGCTACACAAACAGGGCAAAGGGCTGAGCCACAGAGACCCGTGTTTAGCCGAAATCCATCCCTGACTCAAAGATGGACCTTTGGGGACCCTCTTTCCACCAAGGTGCTTAAAACAATACAAAACAAAAAGGACAGAAAGGAGATACCTGACAGCAAGCTGCCAGGGTCTTTCTAAATGCAGCGGGTATTTCACAAGCAGGGATTTACCGAGGGGCTTTATCTGCTTCTTTGGCCCCCACCCACATGTGCATGAGCTGGGGATGCTTGTACCTCTGTCCCTCTGTCCCCCATCACTCACAGCCACCTCCCTCATTAATTGATGGGGGGGGGCACCTCCACGCCTCCTCTAAACGCCTGCAGGTTCATGCCAACAACGGGGGTGAAAATGAAGAATTTAAGCACCAGTAAAAACACATCTGCTGTTTCTCTCTCCCAGTAGCTAAAGGCCAAATTTCTCAGTCCCTGTCTCAACCCCCTTTGGGGGAAACTGCTCTGGGATGAACTAACCAAGCCCGCGGCCTGAAGAAATACCTGAAAAATCAGCACAGAACAGGCAATTTGAGGCAGAAAAAAAAATTTGGAGTCAAGGGTGGTTTCTGACCAGCTGATCAAATAACAAGGTGAAAAAGCTTGCATCAATCCTTTGTAAGAGTTCACATGTAGACACGGATTTCCACACTTCCATTTTATTTCACAAAATTATATATATATATGTATATATATGTATTTATATACACACACAAAGACATTTATTATATGTGTGTATTTTTTCCCCCTCAGATCCTGTTTTTATATCTTCACCTTTTGCAATTACAAAAGCCAGAGACAGAAATACCTCCTGGGTTCTGCCAGTGCAGAAACACTCCCACCAAACAGATTTTCTCTAACACGCTGGTCGAATGATTCCTTCTGAATTATATTCATTAGGAATTTGAATGTTTCTTTCCTCCATCCCCCATCAAATCATTGCTCCGGAATAAATGCATTCATCAACCACCTTGCTCAGTTCCCTCCTGCTTTGTTCAGTCTAGTTTTTAAAGCATCTCCACTGAAAACGTTTGCACCTGACTCGGTGCTAGCATATGGAAGGGGGGGGGGTGTGGAAATAGGAGAAGAATTGAGTGCCACTCACAATATTGTGAAAATAATTGGAAAATTATTTCTTAAAAATTACCAACATAATAAAGGAGGGAAAGGACTACATTCCCTCCTCCCCACCTCCGATCTCTTCCACAATTTCTGGGATTGCATCGAGCATACATATTCCAGATGGGCTGGAGAGAAGGAGGTTGGTTCTTAATGACACGTCTTTCGCTGCCTTTGGAATGAATGATTCATTCGGATCTCGCCGAGACTCGGTGCCACAGTTGAGTTACATTTCTAGAAAATCCGTATCTTTAATTCTGGCGCTGCGTGTGGGACCCAGCAAATCATGGAATTACTGCTGTAACTTCGGATTAGTAACGCTTTCTAAATGATAGTCTAATTCCAGGCCTTCATGCTTTTCAGCGTTCACACTCACACAGCCTTTTCCCTGGGAGGCTTCCTGCGGAATTAGTGCTGGCGTCTTCATCTTTCTCTGCCCTTTTTAATTTCTCCAATGACTTCTCATTAGAATATATAATAACAACAGCTCCTCAGAACTTTTCTTTCTCCCGGTATAGCCAAATTCAGGCTGAGATCCTTTTTTCCTTACTGTGGTTATGGCGGTGCTTTGCTGGCCCTGGAAGGGTGCACAGGCATATTTAGCTTTGCGGGCCTACGTGGCGTCTGACGCCATTACCCCGTGCAAGGGAAGGTGGAAAACCTGCCTCCGAGGTGTGTGGGGCTCCCACTTCTCGCCACCCCTGCGCTCTAATGGGTGTGGGCAGCTCAGCCCTACGGTGCTACCCTCTCCCCTCAGCGAGGGGTGCCTGGCCGCAGAGAAAGGGATGGGGCAGGGTACCCACGCTCTATCTCTCGGAGGGGTGGGAGAGCGGCAGCATCCATCCCACCCCTCCCCATCACCCGCAGCAGCTCCCGAGGGGGCAGAGCCAGAAAACAGCCCACTCGCAAACCCAGCCACGGGAAGCTTTTTCTCCGCAGCCTCCCCAGAGCCATCACGGCCCGCACGGGTTCACGGCAACGTGGGGATCATCCCTGCGGGATGCGAACCACCAGCGCCGGGCGAGGGGGCTGGCGGCGATGCCCCATACCTTGCCCCAGGGTGCAGGGGGGCTCCGAGGACCCCCGGCCCGGCCAGGGGCTCTTGCCCCACGCCAGCTGGGAAAACGTGCCGGGAAGGCTCGGCGGAGAGCGCGGTGCTTTGTGTCGCCATGGGAACGGAATGCAGATTTGCCAATTGCTTTTTTTTCTTCTTTCTTTCCCTTTTTTTTTTTTTTTTATTATTTGCCAGACATTGTAATACATATTATGTTCCAACTTCTGGGGCTTGCGGCGGAGGTGAGGGAGGCTTTGTGCCTTGCCAACCCGCTCGGCTCCCAAAGAATCCACAGGGCCGGCGGCTGCAATGCCGGAAGGGTGCACCCAGCAGCGGGACCCCTTCCCTGGGCATCTCCCCCTCCCCGGAGGCACAAAAGCAACAGCCACCGCACAAGAAAAGTGATCGCAATATCACAAACTTGTCGTTCCAAAGGAAGGCCAGGATCAAACCCAAAGCCGAAAAAAGTCCAGAGGAAGGGAGAGAGGATAAAAAGGAAAACATCCAAAAGCTGGGCTGTTCGGTTTTGGTTTTGGGGTTTGGTTGTTGGGGTGGGTTTGGGTTTTTTTTTTTTGAGGTCAGACCCACAGGCAGGGATGGAGGGGATTTATCTAGGGAGACAGCTGGATCCCCCCATCCTGCCCGAGCCGCGACACCCCGCCGCCTAGGAGTGAATTTCGAGGTGCGTTTAACCGAGTGTTAAATCCCGGATTTCTTTGGAAGTGAAAGCATTCGCGCCGGGCTCGCCTTCCCTTTCCCCGGCTCTCCCGCCTGGCGCCGCGGAGCCCCGGGCTGTGGAGCCCGGAGCGGCCCGACGGGGTGGGCGCGGAGCCGCAACTCTTACCTGGAGCCCCGAGGGCGTCGGGTCCGGTCGCCTCTGCACCACCGGTCCCGGTGCGGCCGCTTCCCCCGGGCGAGCAGGTCTGGAAGTCATTTCTACTTTCGGTTATCTAGCTTTATGATGGCTCCACAACACTCATACAGCTAGATAACCAAAGACAGAAACATCCCTCCGTCGGGGATGCCGGCCATCCGTCCGTCCATCCGTCCGTCCGCTCCAGGGTGCGGGCACGGCCGGGGCAGGGCGGCCGGGAGCTGCCACCGGGAACCACAAACACACACATAGAAGAAAAAAAAAAAAAAAAAAAAAAAAAAAAAAAAAAAAAAAAAAAAAAAAAAA
>VXBZ01010332.1:21491-32708 GCA_013399135.1 Heliornis fulica | reverse complement strand
AAAAGTCCCAAAGAATCTGCACTATTCCTACAGGGCACAAAAATGGTCCTAAGAACCATTCATTGACATTAGGGTGGTGGCACTACATAATGAGACTTGTGAACCAACACCATATGACCATACATTAATTAACAGACAGTAGATTAAATAAATGAACAAATCTTCATTATTAACAGATGTCAAGTTCTAGCAGTTGCTATTTTAGAGGTTGAAAAGGATAAGTACAGTATAACAAAAATGTTCAAACAGCAGTTGTTGCTTCATAAGAAAATACCACAGGATGGTAATCTGCATTAATCTCAATTTGCATGTAGCTTAGTCATCAAATTTAATCTTTTTCCCCTGGAATGCTGTAAGTTGAGACATTTGTTCCCGGCGTCTCTTGCTTGCTTCCCATGAAGGATGAAGAGGCTGCTCCAAACATGCTTTCTTATTGTTGCATTTAATACTTGTAACTTTTGCAAATGGTTGCTTCTTGAGCTGTGGTTCCTTTTTAAGTAGAGCTGTACAAGAAGTAGAAAAAACATTATATACATTATGGTCCTTCATAAAAATATACTAAACCTTAGGATTACAGCTATTTTCAATAATTTCTTAATGAGCCGTCTGGAACGTTCATCTGAACGTTCACAGCAAGATTTCCTTATCTTGCAGCCATGTAAATTTTCACTTGGTGGACTGCAGATATTTAAGATTTATTATTATTGACAACATTCAAAATTTGTGTAGGCAAACATTTACAGCAATCTCAAATTTTTTTCTTCACAATAAGCTAATAATGAGATATCAGACAATGTAATTCATTGTATCTGTAATAATATCCTTGATCCAACGAATTCACAAAATGGAATCACAGACTATACATAGAATAAAATACTTCAGAGACTATTGAAGAAATTATTCACAGGATAAACTAAAATGTTTTTTCTTATATAACTTCACCAGGTTAAGTAATACATACCTGTTCTTTCATTTTTGAAAGGCTGATCTTTTGTATTTCTAAAAATAAAAAAAGAATTTAGAATTTTTCAGAAACTTGCAAGATAATCTGTGAATGAAGAATCACCATGCAATGACTTTCAAGCTTCACATGTAAACCCCTTATATATTGTTTGTTATTTTTTAATAAAGAAGTAAAAAGAGAAGTATTCAGCAACGATTTAATGTGGAGGCAGGTCTAGTTAGGAATCTAACATATAGGTCACTGCTAATGTGAATATAAAATAATATGTATGTTTCAAGAAAGCACAAGAAGACTATAGAGTAGCTTATTTGAAAATCTTCTAATTTTCAAAATAAATTGAAAGATTATTTTGAATAAACTGTAATTGGCTGAAATTTTGCTTTTTTTTTTTTTTTTCTAAGGGCTGCTCAAAATCAACCATTTCCATTACTGAGAAGGAGGAAGGGAATGGAGAATGTAACAAGGGGAAAAGGTTTACCTTCTCCTTGTCTGAGACTTCTGATTAGAGCCAGACAAAGAGCTGCAGAACATTGATTCTAGCTTGCCTGCTCTTGCACATGGCTTTCCCTCTTCCACGATCAAATCTTGTGCTGTCTCAGGAACTGTGTTCTTCTCTTTATTCACTGAATTTTTCTGAACTCTATCCTTCTCTTTCTCTTTTGCTGAAGAAAGGTCAGTAACTGCTGATACCTTTTTCTTTCTTTTTACTTTGCCAATGAAGAAATCATCATTGCTGTCACTGTCAGAATCTGATGACTGGTTATAAAACCTCTCTTCAGTACTATCATCAAAGTACTGCTCTTCATTAGGTTGTTCCTGATCACTATCATCACTGATTATTTCTTTTATTGCATTTAATTCGTTCATGCTCAGATTTTCCTTCCTTTTCTTATAGCCAAGATTCTTTGCTGTTTTATTCTGAGTGACTACTTGTGTTTCTACGGCCTCAAATGAAGATCCTTCTGAAGCATATACTCTCTCTATTTCCCCAGTTTTCTGTTCTGATTCATTCTCAGAAAGTTCTTTAGCTGCCCTGTCAGTTTCTATTTTCATACTCATTTTTTGTTTGTGTTCACATCCTTGCTGTTTTTGAGCTGGTTTAAGAGCTTGGTCATCCAAATTGCTATTGACAGGTTGTGCTGATTTAGGCTGCTCTTCTGACTTAGAATTTTTCAAAGCAGTGGTTTTGTTGGTGTTCTTTCTTGCATCCTTAAAAGCTTGTACAGAAGCTACACAAGGGGGAGAGGAAACACATGAGATTACAAAACTTAATTTAATATAATAAAACATTTTTGCAAGTTATATACACTGTATTCAGTAACAGTTATTACAAGTAATTAGCATGGTGTTACCAAGGGGAGGTCATGTCTGACTAATCTAATAGCCTTTTACGAGGATATAACCAGGTGGATGGATGATGGTAGGGCAGTGGATGTGGTTTTTCTGGATCTCAGGAAGGCATCTGACACTGTCTCCCACAGCATCCTGGTGGGCAAACTGAGGAAGTGTGGCCTGGAAGGTAGAGTAGTGAGGACGATTGAGAGCTGGGAGGGGTGGCTGACACACCAGAAGGTTGTGCTGCCATTCAACAAGATTTAGACAGGCTGGAGAGCTGGGCAGGGAGAAATTTAATGGGATTTAGCAAAGGCAAGTGTAGGGTCTTGCATGTGTGGAGAAACAACCCCAGGTACCAGTATAGGTTGGGGACTGGCCTGTTACAGAGTAGTGAAGGTGAGAGAGACCTGGGGGTCCTGGTGGGTGGCAGGATGACCACGAGCTANGAGGACAGGCTGAGGGAGCTGGGGCTCTTCAGCTTGGAGAAGAGAAGACTGAGGGGTGACCTCATTAATGTTTGCAAATATGTTAAGGATGAATGTCAGGAGGATGGATCCAGGCTCTTCTCAGTGATGGCCAGTGACAGAACAAGGGGAAATTGTTCCAAACTGGAACATATAAAGTTCCATCTTAATAGAAGGAGGAACATTTTCACTGTGAGGGTGACATTACCGGAACAGGCTGCCTGACAGTTCCTATGTCATCTACTCTAAAAGATCCTGCTCGGGCAGGGGGATTGGACTGGATGGGCTTTCGAGATCTCTTCCATCTCCTAATATTCTGTGATTCTGTGAATGTCTTTATCAATTGTTTACTGAACCCCTGTGTCAGGAACTACCATCAGAGTACATCATCAATAGAAGTGAGGAAAAGAACCTGTAATTATTACTAACTGAATACACTGATAAATTTGTGTTTAACTGTGAACTGTCTCTTTCAGCAAATAAACTGCAGCTGAAAATCACGTTCATTTAAGGTGTAATTTTGTGCGTGTAAATTCCAAACTAATAGTAAATTCCTCTGATATAATTAAATGGTTATTTGACTTGACCCTTTTGAAGGGCTATTTTAGTTGGAAAATTTGAGTTTTAAGAGAAGAGGAGTTATTTGCAAAATCTTTTAGCTGCCTCTGGAAACTGAGCTGGAATACTCCACCTATCTTTGTATCTGCATATTTTTGTGCTCACTGCTGGTTCAGTCCTGTTAAATTTAGAGATACTTCATATCCATTTGCTTTTTAGACTTCCCATTATAAGCCCTGTTTGTCATACATCTTGTATCTTAAATAACATATGTAGTACTGACATAAGCGTATTTCATCCAACATAAATGACTACAAACTTATGAAACTTTGTTCAGTGCAGCTAGTTAAGGTTCTTTTCAGGATCTTCTCAGTTTTTTATTTTACTTTTTACACTGGTTGTTTGTGTCAGAAACATACAGGAACAAGTGATACACAAGTCTTACCTTTAAGTTCAACAAATCTAGGTTTCAAGATGGGGTGTGTTGCAAGTCTTGCAATGGCTCGCTCAGTTGCAGTACAATTTGGCTATACAAAATAAATTCAAAGGTGTCAAGTCAACAGAATGATGAATACTTACATAGGTCTGCATCAGTTATGCTACAGTGCATATTAATATGATTCTGGAGTATTAACTGTACAAGAGAAAAAACTTGGGGCACTACGATATTTAAATATTTCTTATTTTTGCTGTATTACCGTCATTGTGGATGAGGAAAAATCAGACTGCCCATTGACAGAAATGTAACAGACATATAAATCAAATAAAAGTACTCCCTGAATAAAGAACACCATATTAGTAGATGCATTCTGCATGAAGGAATATAGTATCTCACAAGAGGTGCAGCATGGGTGCCATAAAAGTAGGCAAAATAACATAGCAGGACAAAAGTAGGAATTTCTTTCCATTTCTGACTTTCTGAAAGTATATTTTCTTTCATATATTAGAAACAACAAGTATGACACACTGTAAAAGGTATCTTATTCACAGATTCTTGTCATAACTCCACTTGAGTCACAGAATGACATATCTCAGACTTCTAAAGAGAGCTTTTTCTTCTTGGTTTTTGGAGGGAGTGAAAGTGGATATAACAGGCTTGTGAAACACAAATTAGCAGGAGTTTTTAAAGCCTGCAGTAGAATTCTTTGTGAGAAAGGAGAAAAGACACACCTTCCTTCTAGTGGTACTGTAATAGATTAATGTTTAAGTCACTGTTACCTGTGATCTGAGCCATATATTATGGGAAGAACTATAGCAGAAGCCACGAGAAGCAACAGATAATGAACCCTGTAAAGAACTGAGCAAGTGACCCAGGCTAGTGCCCTGTGACCAAACTTGAGCTGGGTCTCGTGCCCAACAACGCAACACAACGTGCTGCCTTTCCTGACCTAAGACACCACCTCATGATGGAGCCAATAAAGGCTGAATATGATGAATCAAATAAAGGCTGGAATAGGAAAAAAAGGCTGGAGACTGTACTGGTTCCACCCTGGGATGGAGTTAACTTTCTTGACAGCAAGCAAGGCGGTACTGTGCTTTGAATTTGTACAGCATTTCATAGTTGGTAACCAATTTGTTTTTAGTTAATGCTGAGCAGTACTTTCTGTGTTTCTCAGTCTGCCTTCTCAACAACCACGCAGGGGTGGGCAAGCTGTCAGCAAGGAAAAACACATGAGACTGCTGATCCAAGCTGGCTGAAGGGATATTCCATTCCCTATCAAGTCATGCTCAGCAATACAAGCTCAAGGAAAGGAAAAGGAATGGGAGTTCGTGGTTATAGCACTTGTCAATCCAAGTAACCATTATGTGAAATGAAGTCCTGCTTTCTGGGATGTTGCTAAACATCTGCTTGCTGATGGGAACTAATTCCTTACTCTGCTTTCACATACAGCTTCCCCTCACCTACCTCTCAAGTCATTATTTTTTCCTACCTTCTGCCCTTTTGATGCTCTCCTCATCCTGCAGGGTTGGGGTGAAAAAGCAGCTGCTGCTTGCTTAGTTGCCATCTGGGGGCAAGCCATGACAGAAACACTACCCAATACATTAGCAGTGTGTGTTTAAAGTATCTGATTTGTTCGACGTTAGAGTGCTCAGTAGGGAATCTTACTTGCTTGTATGTACATTTTCTTCCATCAAAATTATAGCACTTAGTATAAACAATTATGTATTCAACTGCATAAAGATAGACGGATGCTTCATGCCAAATGTTAGTGCAGGCGAGACACTTTCAGTGCTTTGGTCTGAAGGAAACAGAGTAGAAGACACAACAGCTACAACATAGTCAGTACTTCTAGAGGCAGAAATATTTAACTGGTTGTTCCCCAACCAATGCAAAAAAAATCCCACTGGCATTTATTTTTCCATAGTCCTGGAGCTTACAAAACATACTCTGGGTATATCTGTTCATACTTCATGTTTGAAGTGCAGAGCATTTTAGAATTCTAGCACTTTTCTTTCTCCTCAAGTCTCCACTATTACAATGTTATTTCTTCAGGTTGAAGAAAACTGGAAAAATGTTTTCTCTGTAGACTGCCTACGGAACTATGAACACTAGCCAGAGGAGATGGGTCAAACAATGTGTCTGTTTCCAAGGGCCACAGACTGGCTTACTTTCAGGCTTGCCTAGCTCTGAGAACTTGAAATCTGAATTTTGATCCCCATGTGACAATGCTGTATGCTGACACCAGATTCCTGGTACAGCAAGCTCACATTACTGAAGATCAAATGCTATTTTCTTTGGAGTTTTTTCTATAGCTGGAAAATCTATTTCTAACCTTAATTAATACACTTTTTCCCTCAGCTACTTCCTGTGGGTTTTGAAAGCATATACCATGAAGTTCAGAAAGCAGCAGCAGCTTCTGTGCAACATCTGGTGTCCTTTAATTCAAATATTTATAGAAAGGGTTTAAACATATACATGCCAATCCATATGGAATAACCACATTTTTTCCTTATAGCAAAATACTTCACGAACACTACTCACACTGATAGACAGTAGCCAACAAACACACAATAGGACATTAACATTCCTTAAAATTTCCAATTTTTCTGGTTTTTTGGCACATCCAATGCTCAATTTATTTTTCCTCAAGTATTTTCCAGTATCTAAAACCTTGCTAGAATATGAAGCTTAACAGAAAAATGTCAACTTTGTTTATAGCAAGAACACCCTTTCCCCCTTCCCTTGCCCCCAGAATGTTTAATTATAAATATACTGGTATTGCACACATTTATTGTCACATGTTCCTGCTACTTTTTGTACTGAGTTATTTATTTTTTCATTCAATAATGTCCTAGTACTTCCCACAAAATACACTCCCCTATGAGGCACATAGATGAACAAAGCAACTGAGCAGCTCTAAGCTGCATACAGAACCATCAGAAATCTAGAGCCTCCTCAGACTTTTTATCTCAGTAAGCGATGCATTCTGTATATAGTATTAAAGTCATTTATCACTGTCATGTCCATGAAATTCCACATGGACATTTAACTGAATTAACTAATATCTGTATTTTCAAATCTCTAAAGGAAATTGTAACTGCACAGACAAGAATTCCTCAGCATGAGTTGTAGATGTGCATGCAGACGTACAAATGTCAAACCATAACATGTCAGTTGCAGCATGATAAAGCAGCAGCTGTATAACTTACACATGCACACCTCACATTAAGAGAAAGAAACCTCATACAGTGTGGCAACAACTGGGAAGAGAGAATGGACATGACAAGCTTGCTAAGATAAAAACAGATTCACAATTTAAGTTTTGAGATGTGCTGGAAGAGCACTCAGAAGTAGTACAGCACGACTGAGAGCTGGCAGCACTAGGTGAAAAAAGTGCGATGGAAACGTCACTGTGTCTTAACCCACACAGTGTGGGTTAAGACACAGGTGACAAAGTAATGATGTGAAACTGAGTTTTTAAGGGCCTTGGAGCAGTTGGGATTGCAGGAGTTAAGGGATACCTCGTTAGCATGCTTGAGATGGTAGCAGAAACCAAGGATTAACACAGGAGCATGACATGATGACTGATTGCTGCTTCATTCTGATTATTCTTCCTATTTGAGCCCGCTTTTTCTGTGCCCTCTCTTCTATAATTATAATCAGCAATTGGAAATAAAAGAAATCATTCTTCTGTTCTTCAATTTAAGTTTACACAAAAAGAAATTTGCCTTGTTGGAGGTCCCACCAGAAATAAAATTGCTGGTAAAAAGGACACTGCTACAACTACTAATAGAATTTCACCTGCATCAAAGGACAGGGCTACCAGACTGCTAATTCCTGGTGGCCTGCATCTGTCACTTTAGTCCATCTTAAAATTATGACATTCAACAGAGACAATCAGAAACCCCACTGACAAACATGCAGTGTATGGTAAAAGCCAAACTGACCTTGAAGCATGTTATACTCAAGTTTCTAAACTAACTGGAAGTGCAGTTTAATGTTGAATATAACTGTTTTGGATATGCCTGGCAATGTTTCGGTAGCAGGGGGTACTACAGCGGTGGCTTCAGCAAGAAACTACTAGAAGCTTCCCCTAGGTCTGCCACAGCCAATGCTAGCCAGCTCCAAGATGGACATGCTGCTGGCCAAGTCCATCAGCAACGGTGGTATCACTTCTGGGATACCAGAATTAAGGGAGAAAAAGAAAAGAAATGGAGAACTTGTTTCTGCAGCCAGGGAGAGGAGTGAGAAGATGTAAAGAAACTCCAGTGACACCAAGATTTGTTTAGAAGGAAGGGGAGGAGGTGCTCCAGAAGTCAAAGAAAAGATTCCCCAGCAGCCCTTGGAGAAGGCTGCTGAGGTAAGGCTGTCTGGTCCCTTGCAGCCCATGGAGGATGATGAGGTGATAGAGAATCCCTTGCAGCCTGTGGAGGGACTCCATGTTAAAGCAGATGGAGGTGCCTGAAGTAAATTCTGAGTCCATGGAAAGCTCATCAGGANGGAGTGAGAAGATGTAAAGAAACTCCAGTGACACCAAGATTTGTTTAGAAGGAAGGGGAGGAGGTGCTCCAGAAGTCAAAGAAAAGATTCCCCAGCAGCCCTTGGAGAAGGCTGCTGAGGTAAGGCTGTCTGTTCCCTTGCAGCCCATGGAGGATGATGAGGTGATAGAGAATCCCTTGCAGCCTGTGGAGGGACTCCATGTTAAAGCAGATGGAGGTGCCTGAAGTAAATTCTGAGTCCATGGAAAGCTCATCAGGAGCAGGCTCATGGCAGGACCTATGGTCCAAGGCCACATCCAGAGAGGAGCTCGCACTAGAGCAGGTTTGCTGGCAGGGACCCATGCTGGAACAGTCTGTTCTGGAAAGTCTGCACTCCATGGGAGGGACTCATGCTGGAGTGCTTGGCGAAGAACTGCAACCCACAGGAGGGACTCATTCTGAACAAACTGGTGGAGGACTTCTCCTGTGGGATGGACCCATGCTGGGGCAGGGGAAGAGTGTGAGGAGTCCCCTGCTCTGAGAAGGAAGAAGCAGCAGCGACAACATGTTATGAACTGACACAAACCCCATTTTTTGTCCCCCTGTGCTGCTGGGCAGGGACAAGTGTGGGAAAGGGANGAGTGCTTGGCGAAGAACTGCAACCCACAGGAGGGACTCATTCTGAACAAACTGGTGGAGGACTTCTCCTGTGGGATGGACCCATGCTGGGGCAGGGGAAGAGTGTGAGGAGTCCCCTGCTCTGAGAAGGAAGAAGCAGCAGCGACAACATGTTATGAACTGACACAAACCCCATTTTTTGTCCCCCTGTGCTGCTGGGCAGGGACAAGTGTGGGAAAGGGACTTTGGTTTTATTTCTCATTATCCTACTCTCTTTTGATTGCTTTGAATGGTGTCAGTTCATTGCACATTTTCTCTGCCACTTGTTACTCCTTGGGAGGAGGACTCATCACGCCCTTCCTCTGCTTGAGCATGGGTCCCCCATGAGGTCACAAGTCCTGCCAGCAAACCTGCTCCTGCACGATCTCCTATGTCCACAGGTCCTGCCAGGAGCCTGCTCAAGCACGGGCTTCCCATGGAGTCACAGCCTCCTTCAGACTACCTGCTCCAGCACGGGGTCCTCCACAGGCTGCAGGGGATTCTCTATTCCCCCATCATCCTCCATTGGTTGCAGAGGAACAGTCTGCTTCACCATGGTCTTCTCCAGAGGCTGCTCTGGCACCCTGAGCACCTCCTCCTTCTCCCTCTGCACTGACCTTGGTGTCTGCAGGGCCATTCCTTTGACATTTTCTCACTCCTCTCTCTGACTGCAGTTGCTCTTGGGTGTTTTTTAGCTGTTATCCCAGTGGTTCTACCACTGTTGCTATTGGGCTTGATCTGGGAAAGCAGGGTCTGTCTTGGAGCCACCTGGCATTAGATCTCAGAAGACTCTAGAAGCTTATCACAGAAGCCACCCTTATAGTCCCCTCGCTACCAAACCTTGCCACACAAACCAAATACACAAGCATTATGGAAGCTGAAGAACCACTGCAACATGTGGTAGTCTGGATAACCTTTTTCTTATCTGCACAACTGACACACAGAAGGCAGAAATCTGGAGAAACTGATTGGGTTTGCACTGACTCTCAACTCATTGCTGAATTCCACAGACTTACAACCAGCATCAGTGAGAGAAGCTCAAGATTATTCTAAATACTATCAATCCCCTTACACTGTCCTAGCTTCATTTGTGTGCCTGGACCAAAGCTGTTCTTTTCACCATAATGTGTTCACTTAGATTTACCTCCACTCCTACATCCAGCTTGGTTTGTTTGTTATCCAAAAGGAGTGTAAAACATAACTTGTTTCTATCCTTGTCTTCTCTTTGTTTAAGATGAGAATTTCAAGGTAGGCCATAAATTCAATCAGAAATAAGATTTCTTGCTGTTCTTTGCTACCTGCATGATAAAAAGCACACACTATCTAAGCATTTGAAATAGCTGAAAGGCCATTTAAGAAGGGCAGGACTTTAGAAGTGTGAGAAGACCTTACTTAACTGGAGTATAAAAGAGTCAACAGAGTTACTCTGGATTAATCTGCCACAACTAATTTAGCCAAACTTAAACGTGTGAGGTAAATGCTTATTTTTCAGATTGGTCAAAGAGAAATGCATCCCAAACTACCACAATGACCTACAGCAGAGCTTGGCATAAAACCCAGACCTGCCCAAGTACAAATTACATACCGTGAGCTCCACTAATTATTTCCATCTTTTCTTTATGCATAAAATAATTCCAATGACTGTTTCACTAAAGAAAAGAGAAAAAAAACAAACCAAAAAACCAACAAACCCAAACCAACAGAATAAAGCAGGCATGGATTCTTAATTATCTCTTCCTTGAGAACAGGGTCAACTCTAGGTGTCAGCTGAAACAGCAGGATTGTGGGAAAACTCAAATGCTGCTAACTCTTCTTCATTTCTTCCAGGGCTAGTAGAAACCTACGTCTATAATCCTCTCAGTTTGTCATTCCACACAAACACCACACAGATTTTTCGAAACAAATATGTTAACTTCTTAAGGTTATGAAAGAGGACATAAACTGAGCCAACTCCACAGTTGTGGTGGTCGAACTTACTGTGACTACCAATCCTGGCTGCTGAGATAATCTAAAAATGTGTTGAACATCATGCTATGGAAAAACCTGCCAATGATATGGACAAATTCCCACTGCAAAACACTATGAAGAAAGTACCACCCACATTAGATTCTAAAAGAAAATATTAAGAAGTATCTGTAATACTAAAATATTACATAATTTGAATTGCACACCCAGTACAATTAACTGGTATAAAGTGCACCCTCAGCAAATTTGCTGATGACACCAAGGTGAAGGTTGAGGTTAATGTACCGAGGGATGAAATATCAACTGGAGGGAGCTGGACAAGCTGGAGAAGTGGGCCCAGGTGAACCTTGTGAG
>VXBZ01010331.1:0-44520 GCA_013399135.1 Heliornis fulica | reverse complement strand
ATATATATATATATATTTGCTATATAAATACAGTGCATGTATACATGTGTAAAGTTCTACTTGAACATATTTTTCTGCCTAAAACTGGAAAAATCCGAGGCAGCTGCCTGTCAGGGTCAGTGTCTGGGAGATTTATCAGTGAAATCTTAAGGCCTTACACTTATAAGCAATATTAATGTTATGACACTGTTTAGAACTAGTAACACCTCATTTGTTTCCCCAGTTTCTGTTGGTGACAGTTATTTCCTAGTTGTTTTGTGGTTATACAGATGACCTCTGTCTTGCACACTTTTATGAACCACTATAAGACACTGTTGAATGCTAAAATTACAGGAAAGGAGCACTTCTTTTTTTTTCATTTTTCTGAGCAAGGAGGTTGGGTTTTTTTCTGAAGATGCAACTATTTTTCATTCCAGTTAAATATCTAGTTAATGATTGGGGTTTGTTTTTGGTATTTTTTTCCAAAACAAATTTCCTTGAATTCTGAATGCAATTTATGTGAAAAGAGTAGCTGTTTTTATCATCCACTGTTTCATTGTATTTTGTTATTGAGTTTTACAAAATGGTAAAATGGTTTCTGAGAAATAAGAATTGACTAAACTGCTAAAATCCAAATATTTTTTAACATGTATTTCTCCCACATCTACTGAATCTATATTCTATTTCTTTATTACTCTGCAGAGCTGAATTTCCTTTGGCCCTCCATGTGCAAAGCATTTGAGACCTTTTGTTGGAAGAATATTCAGTCTTGCCTAGAACTAGAGAAACTGAGACAAGTTTCTTTAAGGAGGTATCTTTGTGCTTCCAGAGAAGTTTGCCAGACTCCAGGGATGTGTGTGAACATCTGCAGAGAAGTATTTATAAGCCATGCCTGTCACTGATCTTTAGGCTATAAACGAGACTTTTGCGTTGGACATTGACTGAGTAGTTGTGGGGTGTGTGTGTCCCCGCCACCAAGATCACTTGTGTGAGAAAGTAGTACTTTTTTGTTTAGTTTGGGTTTTTTGGATGCTGCTTTTTTAATTTCTGAATAGCCCTCCCTAGAACACTCCCTGCTTCTGCTGGTCTATATAGAACCATGTTATTTGAGGAGAGAGACGCAGAACAAGTTTGGAAAATCATTGCTTCAAATTCAGCCGAATGTGCCATCTGTATGAGCAGATGGGAAGACATCTCAGGGCCAGAAGGAGACTGTGAGATCAAATCACAAGAAAATAACTACATGCAGACATGTTCCTAGTGGCAGGACCAAAAAGACCTTAGCGATAACCTCAGTGTTGTGACCTGGAGACTGGTCCTTCAGAACCTGCAGATGTTAGGAGAGGCTGTAATCAATGCCACACAGATCCCCATGGCATGCAGGCTGTGGAGACTCAGTTCTCATCAACTGCAAGGGAAGAACAATGGTTCAGGTCCCTAAATTATGCTCACATATGAACTGTAAATCCACTTTCAGCATTTCACAGGGAGGCTTTCAGCATCTGAATTAAGAAATCACGACATGATTCTCCATCTTCATATGATACAATATGTCAGTTCACAAATGCTGTGAAAATAGTTTTAGCTTATAATAATGTTTTCATTTACTGACTGGGTCTCTCCCTTGGGTCTGTATTTTTAAACTGACATATTTAAAATGTTTGCTCCAACTTTTATTTTGAAAAGTACAAGGCATACATAAGAATATGAACTTCTTATGCAAAAAATCTCCTACTTTTCCCAAAATCCTGTGCAGGTTTGTATAGTACAGTCACAGGGGATTATAAAGCTAACATTTGTTTATACTTAGAGACTGTAGAGATAGACCTTAACAACCACTGCAAGACTTAAATTAGCTTTACTGTAGAAGGTGTTGCATGCCACTGCTTTGCCAATTTGAATTTCTTATGGAAAATGTATTTAGTGTATGATGAAAAACATTATGGCACGTTCTCTTCAGTTTTAGGATGGAAAAAACTGAGGGATGAGTAGCTGTTGGGAAAGCATTTCATACAGTCATATAATGGAAGGGACCTTAAAGATCTACCAACCATGCCATGGGCAGGGTCACCCTCTATTAACTCAGAGTGCCCAAAGCCCCATCCAACCTGGCCTTGCACCCTGCCAGGGATTCGGTGGCAGCGACAGCTTCTCTGGCCAACTTGTGCCAGGGCCTCCCCACCCTCATGGGGAAGAATTTTTTATTAATTTTGGATCTAAATTTCCCTTCTTTCATCTTAAAGCCATTAGTCCTTGTCTTCTACTCCATGCCCTTATAAACAGTCCCTCTCTGGGTTTCTTGTAGGCCCCCTTAATGTACTGGAAAGGTGCATTAAGGTCTCCCTGGAGCCTTCTCCAGGTTGAACAACCCCAACTTTCTCAGCCTGTCATCATAGGTGAGTTGTTCNATTAGCTTTACTGTAGAAGGTGTTGCATGAAGGCCACCAAATTTGTCAGGCAAGATTTGTGCTTAGTGAAGCCATGTTGCCAGTCACCAATCACCTCCTTATTTTTCACGTGCCTGAGCATAGTTTCCAGGAGGATCCGATCTGGGCGCAGAGGTGAGACTGACTGACCTGTAGATCCTTGGATCTTCCTGCTGTCCCTTTGTAAAAATCAGGGGTATGTTTCCTCTTTTCCCGTCTGTGGGAAATTCACTGGGCTACTGGGTCTTCTCAAATAGGATGGATAGTTGTTAAGTGGCTTCATCCACCAGTTCCCTCAGGACCTGCAGATGCATCTTTGGTTATCTCTTCACTTGCATTAACTGAAACTGGTGCAGTATGATTAGGATCAAGTATTCTAGCATTTATCTTGCAGGCTGCCTTCTCATGCATCATAACTTTTCTAGTCCACTTCAGTGTGTTATTTTGTCATTCCTTAGCCTAGCCCTATTTGGACGTCTCTGGGTAAACACCTGAAGAGTTGCAGCTAGAAGAAAAATATCTATTTCTACAAATTCTGTCCCTTTTCTGCTGGTTTTTTTTGCTATTTATGACTTATTTTCATGCCAGTTTTGAAGGCAGCTATTATTGGTGCAAATGGCAGAAAAAAATGATTGGTCTTTGTGTAGTTTTTTGGTTTTATGTTGCATTTTTTTTTAATTAATCTAAACCCAAAATGTATGTTTTGAATAGTAGTCATGTACCTTAAAAAGGCAATGTGTCTGATACTGCATAGGAAGGAACGCTCCAACAACATTAAACAATTTTCTGAATCTTTCTACTTCTGTAAGAGCACCACAAGACATTAATTTACTATGACCAGAAGGCTTCTTGTGATTTATTTCATAGATATTTCAAGAAAACATTACAAAATTTGGGCAATGAAAACCACTTGGAAAGAACTTGGAAATCCCTTGAACTCAGATGAGTACAGAATGCTTGTTTGTGGTCAGTTGAGGAAGTAAATTATTTTTAGACCTTGCTGATAAGCATTCTCCTTTCAGTGAGATATGATCATCTGTGTTTTCATCTTACCATTTTCTCTCTAGAAGATGGCTCATATCTGCTCCATTTGGTTCTGCATGTAAAAAGCAGAGACGACAATCAGTGCACAAGATGGGGAGAAAGAGACAAAGGCAAGGAGGCGCACACTGAATATTCATCCGTCTCTCCTTTTATTTTTAATTATACACATTAGAAGCTTATTTCATAATTACATCCCAGACTAGATTCTATTCTCTGCTAACAACAGAGAATAAAGCACTGTGCATCTTTAAGCATTAGTCTGTGGTCTGTTTCTAAAACAAGAGGGTCTCCAAAGCACATATAATTCTAATGTACAAATATTACATTGTGGTTATCCTGGAATGCCTTCGAACACTGTTTTATAGTGTTAGTGCTGCTGGAGAAATGTCACGGAGGACAGAGGAGATGATTTTTGTGGCTGTTGGGTTTTTAAAGACGTAGTAGGGTAGCCATAAGAAACACATGCCATTAGTCATTTTCATGTGGCTTTGGTATGCCTTCAAGAGCATACATTTAAAAGTTGAAACATTTATTAGAAAAAGAATTGTGCGAGTGCAGTGCTGTTTGTTAAACATCAGCAACCCCTGCCCTCCTCCCTCCCACCCCCTCAGCCCCCCAACAAAACTGAGTTGTTTTAATTCCTTTTGCAGGAAGAGATGCTGAAGATATATTTGAGATTAAATACTTTTCCTTAGCCTTCTGTGTTCAGCTTTTGATGTGAAGTTGGTTTTATTTAGCAGAAAAAAACCACTATATAATTTCAGAAGAATTATTTACGTGTCATTAAGACTGAAGGAGACTGATAAAATGTTGGATGCTGGTGTTCAGGAAAGGTGATCTTTGCAGTTATGTGTCTTTAATCATACAAATACATAAAACCCAACCTGGTTCTGAAGCATCTTGGAAGTCTTCTTCAGAGACCTATCCAATAGGATTTGGAGTTATGATGCTTCAAAAAATATTTAGCAGCTCAAAATGCCCAAACCAAACAACTGAGCAATCTGAGGAGTTGAGTGCAAGTTACAGTTCTGCAAGAGATGAAAATCCCATTGCTTGAGAGTATAAACATCTCTGTGTGCAAGGATTAGGAAGAAAGCTTTTCCTGCACAGGTGGTTCTGTCAGTACCTGTTTAACTTGCATGGGGGGTCCCACTCATGGAAATCAACAGTGACTGCAGTTTGATGTTTAAGTCAGGGTTCCTGTCATCTGTGTTCTGCTCCTCTTTCTTTGATTTAACTGTATAGACCAAAAGCTCATAACACATTTACAGATCATGGTGCTCTTATTATATTGAAAACTTGTTTTAAGGTGGTTTTAAAAATAATTCATTTCATTATCTGTAGGAGTATCTCAGAATCTGGTATTGTGGTGGTATAGTTTGGGAATATTATTTTTTTCCTGTGTGAATATTTTCTGTCCTCAAGGTATTTTTCGTGTCTTGAAGAAGCCTGCTATTCCAACTGTCTTACCTGGTCACATCTTGTCTGCTTTACCTCATTTAATTTTCTTCAAGCTTCATTTTTTCATTTTTATTTAAATACAGCGTTGATTTCAATTCAGTCTATCTCTGGGATTGCTAGGAAAATCTGCTGTGTCCTGTTCATAGAAATAATGGTAAGACTCAATAAAGATCCTGAGATTGCTAGCAGTGGAAATATTACATCACAGAACTGAACACAAGAAAAAGAGCATAGAGATTAATATTTGTTTAATTTCAAGTATTAAATATTAAATATTACCTCTGCTATTATAGCTATTGCAGAGTCTTGTTAGTAATTTGTTCAGAGGCACATAAAGGTATGAGATCAATGTAAAGGAAATTATTCAGTTTGAAATAATGACTAATATATGACTAATAAATGCAAAGCCTGAACTATATAGCTTCAAAAAGGAAAAGATAAATATAATTTAACCTTATGAACGAAAAAAATACTTTTTCTCACTTAGATTTCTTTATTAAGTTGCGTTTATCAGTGCAATAAATAGCAAAAGCAGCTTTTAATTTTGCTTGGTTAAGTAATGGATCTGTATTTCATTTTGTCTAAAGCAAGGTGTGTTACTCTCTGAGCGTTACTTCAGTGTTGTTTTCAATACTGAGGATAAACCCTCTAAGCTGAGATCTGTGGTTGGCAGCATGAGAGGTTTCCCCCCATTTGTAAATTGGTCGAATATGCTCTTAGCACTGATGAAGTTCTCCCACTTCCTTGTGTTTGCTTTGAAAATGCATTATCATCTCCCCTTCTGGATTTGCTTAACTCTACTGTTCTGCCTCATCAGTGGGTGCTCATCCAGGCTTTCTGTTCAGTAATTTCCTAATGTAAGTCTGTGCAATCTCTAAATCTTTTGGAAAGCCAGTTGTGATTTTGTGGTCAGGTTTTCATTCAATTACAGACTTTGATTATCCCCTGAGTCATCATTTTCCTCTAAAATCTGTGATGTGCTCTATTTTCTTTTACTCATTACTGTAAAAAATGTTTGAATTGAGGGGGAGGGAGAAGAGTTGCCTTAGATTAATGGCATTAGATTGTCAGTTTATCTTGATGTTGTCCTTCTGCTTACTAACTACTCCTTCAAAATGCATCATTTTCATCCAACTCCAGTGGGACCATTTTTATAGTATTGTTTTGGAGCCACTATGACACCTTCAGTAAATGGTGAGTTTCAATTCGTTTGTCTAATGAGGATTAGGATCTTGGCTAATGACTACATAGTCATAAGTGATGATGCTTTTCCCTCCTACTCCTTCGTTGCTTAGAACATATATTAATTGTGCAGATGGTAGTGGCTTAGCTGTGTGATAGTTTGCTTTCCATCTCCTCCTCTCATGACATTTACACCATGCAAAGAGGGTGTATTGCCATCTCTTTATTTATGAAGATTTGTGATTCATCAGCTGCCTTTTAAACCAAATACTAAGATTATATCTTGTTGCTAAGAGGCAGAATTTGGGTGCACGCTTTCTTCTTTAAGCACACCTGTGCCAAGCTTTGCCTGAAACCTTCAAGCAAATCACAGCCAGAGGCACTGAATTTTCATCTTCATTCTTAATGCCAATATGTGAAACTTGCAGTGCCTCTTTTATGGGGGTAACTATAAGTCATTCTTTACTTGTTCAAAAGATTCCCTGGCTTTCCAGTCTGTAACCTAACCAAAACTTCAGCCAAGATTTACAGGTATTTGAGTTTCATGGCAAACATTTTTTTCAGTTGCTAGAATCAAGTGTGATTTGTATGTGACAAATAGAAAATAAATACTTCCAGTGCTTTTTTATTGGTTTGCTATTCGTTCTTATTCATACAATTATTCATTCTCGTGGTTTGCAAGAAGCAATGGAAAAAAATAAGGCATTTTCTTTATTAGTGGTCCTTAAATTAACATTGTTATTTCTTCTTTGATGTCATTTGTCTGTCATGGCCATCCTACTCACCAGATTGTCAGCTATTGCTTCTTTCACAGAATAGCATCACCATGTCTGTGTTCAAATATTTTCTGGGTTCCTTCTTCACGGAAGTCACTGGTTTAATACAATTTAGTAATTTCTTGTTTAAAGGCTTGTTTACTTTTAAGTATCACTTCTGGGTTTCTGGTGATTAATTGCAAATAGTACAGCAATCAGGTTTGATATTCATGCTTTGTTTAGTTCTCTGGTTTGGATAGATCCTGTATTGCAGGTACAATCAAAGGGATTTCAGGATTACTCTTTAAAAATTACTTTTGCAAACTGAAAGAAAAGGTTCTTTTCCTGCCAATGGGCATTCTGCCTCTGGCACCTTCTTACCAAGTTATCTATTATAGTCTGTGGCAATACAGGGATTAATACCTCTAGCATGAAGCTGCTGGTGAGAGGAGGGAGCAAGGGGGCAGCGAGCCTTTGGATCAGACAGGAGTGATGCTGAGAGAGGTTTTGAGGGCTTGCTTTGGCTAGCTGCAAGGTTCCTGAGATACAGATGATGATGCTAGATGTGTAAGTGGAGAAGTGACCCAAAATGGAGTAGAAAGGAACTCAAAGGAACTTGTTTTCCTGTGTGCAAAGTTGTAGGCTTGTACCCAGTGTGTGGTTTCTGTTATGCAGACGAGAACATGCAAAGGCTTTGTGTAGTATGTAGTTTGCCCTGTGAGTGAGGTTCTGCTATTCTGAATTTAGGAGGCACTTGGTTATTTGAGAAATAAAGAAGTTATTAAGACCTTGTTAAGACACTATAGTCTTGATTAAACCAGATAGTAGAAAATTACTTTAGAAAATGAAAAGCTGAGGTAGACCCACTGCACTGCAAACAGACTTGCATGCTTTTCAACTTGAGGTTGTTGACTGCTTAAAATTCTGAAAAGTACAGCAGTTGTGAGCAAGTTGTTTGTCATCTCTGTCTGCATTCATATGAAATGTGGATTGTAACAAGCAAATCCCATCTAACATCAGAAGGCCTGCTAGCTTATTAGCACAGTACTGATGTTCCCAGGATTAGTCCTGTCATTTGTCAGTGTGGAGGATCGCCAGGGGAGAAATTTAACTTTAACAAGGAAGTCATTAACCTGCTGATGTTATTTGTGAAGTTTCTGGTCTATGTTTAGAAGTGAGATTTGCCACCTACAAGAGAGATCTTGCAGAGTCACTAGCTCTAGCTTTCAGTTAAGTGAACATATGTAACACATCATGAGTACACATGACTGTAGTGATGAGTTCTGGTCAGCATTTCAAATATCTGGAAGCTTTTATGTGAAATACTGAAATCTTGTGACAATTAAAAAATAATCACAAAACAAAAAACAAGCAAACAAAAAATGCCAAACCCAAACAAAACCTGATAAGATGGATACTTTTCCCTGTGCAGCGTTTAACTAGATCTTTGGGAATATATATTGTGAAATTAGAGGAATGGTACGACTGGCGTATGCAGACCTATCATACCCATTCAAGACATGGCAGAGAAAATTTTCATGTGCTTTTCTGTGTGTCTTACTTGAGAAATCTTGTTGCTCATAAGTGTGGCTGATCCAGCATTCAGTGTTCTCTCCTCATGTCCCCATATTGCAGGCAGTGCTGTCCTGAAGTCTGTATCCCTGCGAAGACTTTTCTGTTGAGCTGTTATTTTTAAAAAGCTTTTCAAACATCTTTCCTCTAAGTATTATGCCTCAGAGTGAGTGGTGTAAACTATTACTGACCTTGTATATTAAGAAAATTTAAAGAGTTTTTTGCCACATGGCTAATGGAAACTTGTGTCTGCTTACTGTCATTTGTTATCAGTAACAAATTTGGTAACAGTGCAAATGCAGACATTTATAATATAAAACATAACAATTTAAAAGATGCTTAGTGCTCTTCACAGTGAGGATTCCTCTGATAAACACCAGATTTGACATAGCAGAACAAGCAAACTCTTGAATTTTTAAGTTCCTGCTTTATAAATATGTATCCTAGGAAATATTTGGTTTGTTACTGGAAATTCCTTCCTCTAAAGCCTATCTGATTTTTGTGAGAAGCTGTCCACATTTTGCCAAAGGGCTCTTGCTCCTATGCCTGGGCTTCAGGTGTGGATAAGGATGTATAAGGGAAGGCATAGCAGCCATCAGATGTCTACACAACTGGTGTGGCTCTGTCCCAAACCTACTCTGCATGTGATGCTTTCACTTTATGGGTTGATGCCAGCGTTTTTATTCACCTCAAAGTACCTGTGCATTTAATCAAGTAAATGTCTTCCTGATGCTCTGAATTTAATGCACTCTGTTTCAGCATGTCTTCCTATTACTATATATAAAAGACTTTTAAGGAAAGCACAGAAGTAATTTTAGAGATAGTTTAAAAAAAACCCAAAAAAACTAAAACCAAAAAACCAAACCAAAACAAAATTTATTTGCCTTGTACAGAAGAATGATCACTTAAAAAAAAATAATCCATGAATGCAGGGAATGGAGGACAGGTCCAACATTTCTTAGATAAATGTGTTGCTTTCTCATTAAATGTGTATTTGCTGTCTTCAGGATGGAATGGATATTTTTCATCTGACTCTTCATATACCTCGTATGTGAACTAGTCATAACTTGTCTCCTGGAGGAAAGTCTCTCCTGTATAGCTAAGGTAACATGAAAAAGTGGTGATAGAATTGTACAAGACAATGAAATCCTTTATATATAGCCTATGTACTGACCTAACTTTGACTGCAGCATGAAGTGTTAAATTGCAGTTCTGGATATGTAAAATGTTAAAAGTGATGCCCACTCTCTCATAACTATGAAAAGCAGAGAGCTGATTAAACTGTGACTGGAATCAGTTGAACTCCTCGGATTCTCTGAGACTCAGGACAGGTGCTTTATAACAGCACTGTGTACAGAGTCATGCCAGGCTGTTTGCCAGGTCAGTCAGGTATCTTCCCAATCTAATAGCTTTATTGATTATAAATGCAAGACTATAGGATCTGGTGGATCTTACTTTTCCATTAAAATGGGAAAAGGACTTTTGTGATATTCCTGAAGCTTGTCTTAAATGAGTACAAATTTTATTTGTTAAAATACATATTCTGCAGCAGAAGATGGTCATTAGGAATGTTCCTGTTTGGCTTTTTTTTTTTGTTCAGTGTAGGGATTAGAGTTCCATCCCCTGACATCTAGTTACTGAGAAATTTCAAAGGAGTAATTTCAAAATCAGCAAAGGACCAACTGAATATCAAAAAGCAGCCTCTGTGCAGCAACAAAATTATGAATGTCTGAAATTAAGATGAGAAACAGAAACATAACTGAACATCCTAACTTCGGCACAGGAGGAGATGTAGCCTTTGAGAAACCGGAGATTTTGGCAGGACAGCTAGAGTTAACTTTTTAGAGTTAACTTTGCTGCTATTTGAATGCTGTATTAAAGCAAGAAGTATAGTTGATGTCTGAAATGGATCAGATATGAAATGGAGGGTTGATGATGTAAGCTTAACACAAAAGATGAGAAGAGCATGGAGGCCAGGCATGACACCTGGAATGTGATAGGAGGCAGTTTTAAGTGATTTATTTTTTCAATGTCAAAGAAAAAAAATTCTCCTGGCTTAGGTATCATGTTAGTGGACCTATCTGTCATGAGAAAGAAAAGAGAACATGACTACCAATAGCTGCAAAATGGGTTTTCTCTGCTTGCAGATTGGCCCAAGGAAAATTACCAATGTTTAAGATTAAAATGTGCAGAATAAACTGTTCATATTTTGAGTCAGACACATCTTAAAGCATTTATATGAATAAGAATGATCCTCTTCTTTTCCCAAATGCCCATTGTGGCATTTTATATTTTAAAGCTTATGTATGTCTGTTCGTTTTGTTTTCCAGCCCTTCTTTAGGATCTTTACCTAAGTCAGTTGACATGAATAAGAATCTCTAATTTGGAACCTGTATATTGTGAATTAACCCTAAAAATGTCTACTAAATCTTTGTTCATTGACCTCAATTAAATCTTGTTCACCTGGGAATAGATGTGCAGATGGGGTATGTAGCTACAAACAGGTGATTAGTTTGACAGTACTGCCTCCCACCCACGTACCGGTGCAGCACCAACCTCTTGCTCTAGGTCACTGCAGGCATGTGAGGAGGTGTGATTCTTAAGAAAAGCTAAAAGCAAGGGAATTAGCTGGCAGTAGCCTCTAATTAACTACATTTGACTAGATTGTTCAATCCTGATTGAGGTTGTGCCACAGAAAGACTTAATTCTGCTTAAAAAAGTTCTTTAGCCTCTGCAGTTTTGTGATGTTTCTGTAACTGATGTCTTTAATGCACTGAAAGATACTGCATTGTGTACAGAATCATACAAGAAAGATAATTTGGACCTACAGTTCTTTGTATAACTAGATTAGTGTGAAATACGTGCTACATATGTATGATTAAAATTGGTATAAAAGCTAAATTTTGTTATTGTGTGGGGGGATGTCCCTATTTGTTTGTATTTGGTTTTGCTAAGTGCTTTTGAACCTTTAAATTTCTCCCTGTTTTAAGGAGAAACTTTCTCATTTATGAATGATAAACTTGATTCTGTTGAGTAATAACTAGTCTATGGGCATGAAAAACTGCTCCAGAAAGAACTTAAATTTTTTGCCCAATGACTTATCTGAAACTTAACAGCTCCCCTTTATAATTCTTCCTTGTCAGCTGTTCCAGTCTAAAATCTTGCAGTAGGCCTTCAGTGCTGCTGTACACTCCTAAGCGCAAGTTAGTGCAGCATTGAAACCTCCTGTGGAAACTGGGTAGTAATACATTTGTATGCAGTGTGTATGATGTGCTGACATCAGAGCTGTCCAAAAAAAGCCCTGATCTAAGTATATTTGTTACTTTTTCCAGTCACGTGATGGTAATATTTTGGTATAAAAAAAACCCGCAAAACCTAAAGAACCTTGAGTTGATAGATCCTACTGTTAACAAATGAGATGCAGAAATTAGCAATTAAATAGTGTGAAGAAATTAGGAAAAGGTAAAGAATAAGATTCTTAGGAGTGAAACTGTAGAGATCAGTAATACGTATTAACTAGGGTCTCATGGCATAAATATTTTGGTCACTTTTTTTTTCCTGTGTTAAATCTATAAATTGATGTAGTGATGCAGCAGTGAAGTACAGCCCATGAATTATGGATGGTAAAGATTTGTGTAAAATCAAGGATAACAAACTAGGTGATATGTAATACTTTTCAGTCACTGAAATCCAATTCTTGTTAGCCTGTTTGGCAGGGATTGAAATTGTATTTGGGAAGTATAACTGCAGGGAGAACCGCTGCAGATCCAAAACAGGATGCATCAAGGAAGGACAGTTAAGGAGCATGTATTTATTCTTCTTGGTTAATATTTTTTTTTTTTGTAAGAGTACATATATATTTGTGTGTGTGAATGTATTAGTCATGTATCACTTGTCATTCATGATGCATTTGAACACAAAATGAAATTAGTAGTAGCTTTGATATGGCTGCTCAGTGGTGAACTTTATTGAATTACTCTGTTTCAGAAGTACTTGTATTCTCTTCTGTTTAAATCATGCTCTCATATAATTTCAGAACTGCTCTATATAGCAAGACAGGTACTTCCAAGGGGTACTAAATAGAGTTCCCATCTTCATTTGGTTTTGAGTTGAATTTAAGTCCTGTGGTTTTGAAAATAG
The DNA here is from genome assembly GCA_013399135.1 of Heliornis fulica. Lineage (NCBI taxonomy): Eukaryota > Metazoa > Chordata > Aves > Gruiformes > Heliornithidae > Heliornis > Heliornis fulica. The sequence continues at coordinate 31,961 of VXBZ01010331.1, read as the reverse complement.
CAAATCACAAAGCTTGCAGTCAAAAGCAAGGGGTGGAAGAGAGGGTGGAAGTGGGATTCTTGCTAGAGGTATAATTTTATTTGTTTATTTTTAAAACCATGTACACAGATAATGGAGATACTGCTCAAGTGAGGATACTCAAACATGCTTGCAATTAGTATTGCATGCATTGACATTGTAGATGCAAGATTAACAGCAGTATGGACAGTCTCAATCTCACTGACATGTAATATCTCTTAAAATATTTTTTTTTACCAGTAGCAGTGATATATGCTTCCCTGAACCCTGCAGAATCTGACATGGTATTCTATCAGTTGCTTTGTTATTTGTTTGTATTCTCTCTTTATTGACAGTTGATATTACAGTGACATTTGAAAGGATGTCACTAGGGTGGAATTACGTGTTTGGATATGTGTCTCTTAGTGTTCCCTAAATACCAGAGTGAAACTGAAATGTTTATTTCCAAAGCAAGAGATATTGATCTTATGACAATGGTCAATTCCAAGGATATTTGTTTCTATTGTGCTGAATGATTACAATAGATTTAATTGGCTTACTCAGTAGTAGTACAAAAAGGAACAGATTCTTTTTCTTTTTTTTTTTCCCTAGTTGTATTGTGTTAAACTCATCATGGAGAGGGAGAAGGTAGGGACAGTATATATTTTAGATTCATTAACGTGAAGAGCTTTCTGATGTGCTTAGCTACTGCATTTGATTTCAGCTCTCATCAGAAATTAAAAAAAAAATAATTTTGTGCAGGTTTTATTTTCTAAATCTGAGTATCTGGTGAAGAGCAGTTTAATTTTTTTTACTTTTTTTTTTAAGGTAGATTGTTTTTTAGGAATGGGAGAATATTTTCTATGTCATCTGTAAAAGCAGAACCAGAAAAAATCCCAACCCTAAGACTTGTTCATAGATAGAGGCAGCCTAGAGTAATGCTATCTAGAAAGTTTACATAAAAGAGGCACTAGAAATATCCTGGACAGTAGTGGTTACTCAAAGGAGCCAGCATTAGTGTGTAACACTGTGGCTCCTCAGAGGAGGACTTTCTCCCTTTTTAATCTTTCATGTTAAGTGAATGGTTTCATGGTTGTTTGTACCAGTCACTTTGAAATGCTACTGGAAAGGTTTCTGGTGCATTCTGGGGAATGTTTTCCAGTCTGTGTGAATGAAAATTTCTAATTATAATTAAATTAATAAGCAATAACCTGTGTTTTATACAGTGCCTTTAATCTGACTGTTAAATGTGTCCTCTTTGACTACTTTTAAGGTGTGACTCCTGCTTTAGGACAGGGAGAGTTCATTTTACTTTTGTCTTGGAAATCTGTGAGGGTCAGAATTTTATGGGTAACTGCTTTGTTGTAAAAGCTCTTGAAGGAAACTTAATTTCAAGTCTGTGCTAGAGGGTTTTTACTGACTTCTTTCCACCTTTTGGATCTGAGAGTAATTCTACTTATGAAGAATCCACTTTATTATTTCTATTGACATTTCCCCGTGGAAAATGAGCCGCCTTATTCTGACTCACAAAAGCCAGACAGTCGGAGCTTTGAGCTCTTATTTTGCTGCTTCTGTAAGAATTACTAAATAAGCTGCAATCATAAAACTGAATGTGCCATTTCTGTTGAAGATTGTTTTGACTTTCACATTAATTTTTAACTTGAGTAGAACTTCCTTTCTCCAGAATAGTGAAAATACATTCCACTCATAAATCTCCCTGAATAGGCAAGTAATTGGTAATATTCTTGGTGGCATTTTGGGAGAGGAAAGGATTTTGCAGGATTGAATCTGTCAGAGAAAGTACAGATTAAGATCGTAGTGAAGCAGCGAATGCAGCCTCTGTAGGAGCTGGAGCACACATTCCTCATTAGCAGAGGAAGGTGCAGGAGCTGCAGATTGTGTAAACATCACCAACATCCACCTTGAAGGCTGCTTCCATGAGGAGCTGTGTCCAGCAGCTGGAGGTGGACTGCTGCAGACATTTCAGGAATGGGGAGCAGAGGGTTGTGCAATATTTTCTAAGCCCCATGTGATTTAGCACTTGGACTCCTGAAGGAAACAAGACAGCGTTCTTCCAGAGCGCTGCTCCGTAGGGTGGTATCGCTACTGCAGCTGTTACTCTTACATGGCATAAAGAGGTAGCCTGTGGGCAAAGCTTCTTCTATTTATCTATGATTATCTGTACTTTATTTCTACACTAATTTAGCAGCAGTATTATCTGCATAATTTGTGCAATGAAGCAATCTCATTTTGTGGTGAAGACATTCCCTTTTTTCCCTGTCTCTTTAATTATTTAATTAAACATTGTATCTTTATCACCCTGGAATAAAATATGTTAATGTAGGGTAAGTGCACAGTCCAGCTTATTCACTAGAACTTACTCATCAGTTATTGCAGGCACTAAGAATTAAAAAGCCAACATATCCATGTGTCTCCTTAGGAAGTTCTAGCTCTCTTCGATAGTTAGAGTCTGTATGTCCTGATTTCAGCTGGGATAAAGTTCATTTTCTTTCTAGGAGCTGGTCTGGTGCTGCTTTTTAGAATCATGTTGGTAACACACTACTGGTGTTTTCAGCTGTTGCTAGGCAGCTGTAGTGTCTGCACTAAGTCAAGCTCCTTTCAGCTTCCCATGCCCTGGGAGGTTCAGGAGAAGCTGGGAGAGCACGGCCAGGACAGCTGACCCAGGCTGGCTGCAGGGACATTCCCTACCCTGTGGCATCATGCTCTGGACAGAACTGGGCACGTGAGCTGGGAGGTGGAATTGCTGCTTGGAAGCAGCCTGAGCATCAGGGTTTATTTTTTTTTTCACAGGTGGTGAGCAATTTTATTTATGCATTACTCTATTATTATTAATTAATTATTTTAATCATCATCATCTTTTGGCATCCTGTAAGACTNAGTATCAGAATTGTAAGTTGGATATTTTTAAAGAGGATACAATACACTTTAATTTTCTCTCATGTATATGAAGTTGAATTAGTAGAACATACCCCCCACACAACCCCCCTCACACCCCCAAAGATTGAGAGGGTTTTTCATATATGCTGGAATGCATTGTTATGCAATTTTCTCTTAAGAAATTTATGAATTCTAAACTCCTCTTCCTGTTAAAGAGGATACAGTTGCTTTAAAGATGTTTTGTATATATGATTTATTTGTAGAATGTAACTTGTCTAGGATGAAGGAATATAAATTTTGAAGAGAAGCTGAAATGAAGCACTTTGGATCTCAATGCTGATATTATCTGAGTGAACTAGACATGTGGTTTTCACAGCCAAAATAAGGAACATGTTTTGTGAAATATTTGAAAGTAAAACTTTCAGTTTTCCGTCGATTGTCACAAACAAAAGGACGATGAACTCTCTAAGTGGCAGAGATGCACTAGGTCTTTATGGTCTTTATTCCAAGGCTGTTTGTTACAGTCTGAGTCACTCATCCATTTTGCTCCTATTGTTTCATTGTTCTGTGAGTCCTGTAATTTTTAGAATTCTCCCTTTTATTATTTATTTCTTTTGAAAGGGAGAAGTGAATGCAGAAAGGCAAGGATACCTTTCCTGGTGATAAAATATGAAAAACTATGAAGTGCTTCTCTGAGCTCTTCTGCTATAGCTGCCGCTTTGTGTTACATGGACGCTGTTTTCTAGAGGAGCACATGTTGCTTCAGAGAAAGTCTTGAATAACTTCAGTCTAAACCCAAGGTTATTCTACCAGAAGATTTGACTGCAGAGTGGTGTGTAATTTTACATGTTGTAGCTGAGTTTTGGACTCAGTGGCAAGATAATAGGTAATGCTATCTAATATGAAGAACAACTTGGAGTTACATGTGGAAAGATAAAGCAGAAAAATGGGCATCATTGCATGGCAACCTGGAACAAGTGGTGAGGCTGCACCTTGAATACTGTGTTCAGTTTGGGCCCCTCACTACAAAAAGGATACTGAGGTGCTGGACTGTGTCCAAAGAGGAGCAGCTGAAGCTGATGAAGGGTTGTGGAGCAGAAGTCTTGTGAGGAGTGACAGAGGAAACTGGGATTGTTTAGTGTGGAAAAAGGGGGGCTGAGGGGCGACCTGATGGTGCTCTTACAGCTACCTGAAAGGAGGTTATTGGGCATTGGTTCTCCCAAATAGCAAGCAATTAGGACAAGAGGAAATGGCCACAAGTTGCACCAGGGGAGGTTTAGATTGGAAATTAGGAGAAATTTCTTCACTTATTTGGTTGTCAAACGTTGGAACAGGCTGCTCAGGGAATTGGTAGCATCACCATCCCTAGAGGTATTTAGTGTTTGGTTTACAGTTGGACTTGATGATTCTATAAGTCTTTTTCAACCTAAACAATTCTATGAAAATTCTGATTCTTACAAGTCAGAATTTCTTTACCATGAAATAAGAGGCAAATTCTCCAGTTTTCCATGCCTTTTCCAGATGGCATGCAGGTGGCACAGCAGGCTATCCTTCAGCAGAGAAATGCAGAGCTTCTTCCTAAGAAAGGAGAGGCATATATATTTTATTTTCCTCTTGAAAATTTTGTATGCTGTTTTTACTAGCAATATAAACGACAGGAAAACTTAATGAGGTTGAAGTTCCTGTATGTGTCCAGGCTCCCTGTGTTTTATTAGCTACAGAAGCTTTTTATCTGTCTTGTATTACATTTAGAAAATGCTTTACCTTTCATAACTTGGTCTATAGTTATGCCTTCTGGCTTTAACAAATACACATAGTGCTTTCATAAAGTACCTAACTATTCAAGGATTGAATACACAACGGAAGAAAGGGGAGAATATCTACATGTCATTAGATAGCTTCATGTTCTTAGTCCATCTTGGACTGCCTAAGTTGCAACTTAGGTTGGTTTATTTGTGTAATGTTGAGAAGTGGTGTTAGAAGAGAGCATATTACGCATTCTGGGTAGCTTGAGCATAGAGTTTCATCTCAAAATAAGACACAACATCAATAAAGCAATTGCTAGTTTTTCCTATAAAACTACACTGAAAATCTGTGGGCAGTTTACAGTTGAAAGATTATAGAAGTCAGGAGCTGAATGTTCAGGTTTAATGATGGACTTATCAAAATGTCACTGTTTATCCCTTTCGAAGGCCAACTCTTAATCTATGTCTGTATGAGGGATGTTTATCTTTTATGTCAGTAGGCAGAAGAAAGAATTCCATGAACTCTATAATTAGCAATGAATCTATTTTAATTTAAAAGTAGATCGGTTAGTAGGTCTAACAACCTTGACACATATGGCTAAATCCAATATTAGTGTTCAGGAGAGAGATTTGTCACATTACAGTTTTGTTCCAGGTTCCACGTATTTGAAATTGATTCTGCTGGCTGCTGCCTCCACCGATGTTTCCAGCTATTGCCCAGCAGGCCTGTTTCCAAGAAGCAGGAGTGAACAGTGGGGTTACCTGCAGTGCATGGCTTCAGTAACCAATTCAGAGGGTTTGTGACTCCCAGTCAGCGTGTGCAGAGGATTCTTCTGAGGTCCATGATAGAGATGCAGTCTGTTTATGGAGTGTGGTATCCTAGCCAGCTGTTTGGATTGCTCCTGATATTGTTAATGGGGAGTCATAGTCTGCCTTCAGGTATGCAAATCAAAAGCAGAATCTCACGCTGCTTTTGACTGGATGGGTGTGCATATGTTGGAAGCGAGCACTAGTCCTTGTATTTTCCTGGGCTTCAGCTCTGTCTTTGACTCATAACCTGCCAGTGATAGAGTTAAGAGTGTTATATAGTTCTCATACCACCACTCTACTCAGAGGACCTATCTGAAATTGTCACCTTCTTGCTCATCATTTCTGTTGTGTCTGTAATCCTGTAATTACAGGTCAGGGCTGCTTCCTTCCAGGGCAGAGATAAGTTTCTTTTGCTGCTTATTCCCCATAGCTTTGCAGAGCCACTGCAGCAATGAGAGGGAATTGGTTTCTGTCCATCCCCACATACCATCAGCATTGCTCTCCTGCCTTTCAGTGCTGTTTTTTTCTCTTCAGTGGTGATGTCAGAACTGTTTAAGTTTCTATTTTGAATTTCAAATCCCACTTGAACTTGTCAGAAGAGAAAAATCTGTAGGATTTTGAAAATCTGTCCCCTGCATAGTACTGAAAAATAGTGCTGTGCTGGGATAGTATTTGTTATGGGTATTATTTTCTGCATCACTTTAAGTTTGGAAATGTTACAAAAAAAATTTCCTTAGAGCTTCAACTTTGGCCTGTGAAAGGAGCAGAACCAATTCCCAGCTTTTTTTTTTTGAGTGATAGAAGCTCCCCAAAGGTTTGAAGACAAGGGCAGATTTTCAGCTTTATCACAACTAATAGTTTACCTGAATTATTTTGAGTTATTGACAGCAGACTTTATTTTCTCTGTAAATTGGTTGTGGTACAGGTTTCTTTGCACTGTAGCTATGCCTGTTTTGAGATGTGAAGTTTTCTTTAGGTCTGCTTAATAATACTTTATTTAATCAGTGTAGTGCTTCAGTATTTTGCCTTTTTTCTTGTATCATATTTTTTGTGTGCGCTACATAATCAACCTATATTGAAAATATATATCATAAAAGAGGAAGCTGAAGACTGGTTTGCATTGTTAGGAATCATAAAATGAAATATCAGAAGATCTTTCTTTAACAGCAGATGAAAAGATTAGCCTATGAGACAGATCTGTAATGTGTTTCATTTCATACAGTGTTTCTCTGAGAGCACTGTTATTCTGTTATCATCCCTAATGACTGTAAAGTGTTGAGTCACTGTGTTTTTTTAAAAAAACTTTCACTTTTTCATTGTTTGGTCTCAAGGTTATGTTATGCAAAATACAATGTTATATTTTGTTAGTCCATGCTGTATAAAAATATTTTTAATCCTTTTATGAAAATAGAAACAGCTCTGCTCTGGGGAAGAGGCTTTCTGCCTGTTTCAGATATTCAAACTGCTGTAATCAACTACTGATTCTTCCTCTGCAGAGGTATAGGTTGTGTGTTGACTTTGAAAGTATTCCAGGGTGGTAATTCCTGCATGCTCTTTGTTTATAGTTTGGTTTAGGAATTTGCCATGACTTGCAAAACACTAAGAATTACCAAGCAGTAATTTTATGGTTTTAATTATTTTGAAGATGAAAATATCTTTTCTATGCTTCACCATAAATATGAAGAAAGTTGGGGTAAAAATAAGAGGGAAGTTCAAAGAGTGGGAAGGACAAACTTCTCATTTTATTTCGATTGATTTGCATTACAGCTAGGGATGAACAACTGAGTTGAATTAAATACATTATTCAGAACTGATGTTTTGTCTTGATTAAAACTATTCTACTTTCATGACTATGACAGTTTTTTTCTTTACTGTGACGAGATAAGGCACTGTCTTTTAATGATTTTATAATGTTCTCTACAGAGCTTTTATCCTAGCTAACTGCAGCCTTTGGCCCTTTCTGTGGTATTTGTTGCACCCCAAAATCCTACTGAGGCCATGTCACAATTGTGAGCACTCAGCTCCACCATCAGCATGAGCAGGCACTTTGCTGAGGATGGTGCAGCTGTGGGTCTTGTCTCTGGGTTGAAGCCACTGTTTTGGCAGCCTCTGGTAGAAAGGTTGTGTTTGGTACAGAGAAACATAGTCAAAAACTTGGTAGTCAACCAGGTTAGTATTTACCATGATTGCTTTGGGCAATTAAACTGGCTGTAAATCTGTGCTTCTCCCTTTTCCTCTGTGAACTGCTGAAATTTTTCTAAAACTGGTGACTATGATATCGATATAGGTATGGAAATACCAAGGTTTATTAAAACAACAAACCAACCTATCAAGAAAAACCAACCAAATGAAAAAACACATGCTGTAATTTTTTCTGGTTTCACTGAATCTTTCCTGAAGTTTTCCCCAATGTAATCAATCTTACACCGCTGTTGGAGCAGGGAAATTACTTTGATTTTCCTCCAGATTTTAAAAATAAGGAACCAAGTGTTGAACTCCACAGAGCTGTTTGGCTGTGTTTGGTTTTTAACAATATAGCTATTAGTTGCTCCATTTACTATCAACAAATATTGAGGGGACACAAAGGATTCTTTTTCTCCTGATTTTGCCTGCTCCAGGATGCTTTCTTTTGTGAAGGATCTGTGGTGACCCACACTGATTAAAAGCAATATATTTTCAAAAGCAATCCTGTGAGTACCCTTGTAATGACTGAAGAAAGAAGTTGGTGCTGAAAGATGTTCTGTTTCACTGGGAGCACAATACATACAAGTGGTCAAAATGTAAAATTGTCTAGAGGTAGGACTAATAATGTGTTTGTAGAATAACCTGCCCCCACTTTTGTTCTCTCTTCTTGGTAGACATTTACGTGGATTTTATTTTTTTTTCCAGTTAGCAAAGCATTGTTAGATAGGACAGGAAGGTTACTAATAAAAAGGTTGCATATGCCTTGTGGAAAGGCATTGCTGGAGTCTTTTGAGTCCCTTTGAGGAAATTGTACTTTTCTGTTTCTAATGAATTCTTATTAGGTGTTAAGGAGAAAGATTCAGATCCATCAGATGCAAGATCTCTGTCTTGTCAGATGGAAGAATGTAAAAGAAACTTTTTAAGCAGTTACTGGATGGTTTAAATATACTATGAAAGACTAGTAACTCTCATACAGGGAGACAGGATTTTGAGGTGAAAATGTTGGTCACCCAGTCTCCTGACTACCCTGGAAAGATGTAGCTGTTGCTGCTCCTTCTGTCAGGTGGTGCAATGTCTGCATTTGCTATAGGCACTCGATCTACTCACATGGGTCCCATTTTGGAGGCATACACGTGTCATCTTAATCATTTGTTCAACCTTGAGCTCAAAGAAAGCTTGTACAGTTGGAATTTGTGCCATGCTTTTATGTTTCTACTGGTGTGGAAGCAGATTCCTCAGATACAGTTCATCAGTCATCCATACTTAAGACACAGGAGAAAATCCTTGTTTCTCTGAGGATTTCCTATAAATGACCAGGCTCTAGCAGCTGGAGGAGGGCACTGATCAGGTAGAGGGGATGACAGGAAAGGCAAGAAACTTCCCAGCACATGCACTAAATCTGTTCCTGTCCCTACGTGGAGTATGTTTAGGTCACGCTATTTTGTCTGTCAGATTCCAAATAACAGTATTTTTAATTACTACAGTTACATGGAATGCTCTTAGGGGAAAAAGAAAAATTAAGAAATGATTTTTGTCTATGCATTAAGGTAACTTGATGGGAACTCAGTTAATAAAATGCTGCTGAGAATTGTGTCCTGGTTCATATTCAGTTCAGGGTGATATTTGTCTGTGAGGTTTATCAGCAACAATTTATTGATGATACAGATGTTTGTCAGCATTTAAAAGGTACATTCAACATATGTTAATATTAGTAGATTTGATGTAGTCTAGAGGAAAAAATATGGTCTAAATGTTTTATGGAAAAGGCTATGAAAATGCTTTCTATTATGAAGATCAAGTAATACTTAATCTACAAAGCACTGTTGAACAGAAGAATTAAGTTTCATGAAGTGATTAAGGCATTAACCCATGGTATGAAATATATATTTCTCTGTTGCTCTTTGGATTTCCTCTGACACCTGTCTTTGATCCTTTTGGTTTGGCTTGAAGTTCTCCACTATAAATGAAAGAAATACTGCTATCCTAATTCATGCTTCGTTTTGTCAGGATAAATTGGTTGATGATTATTACAGCTTTCAGTACTGTGATAGTGGTGGGAAGCTCTCTGTTCGCCCACCAGACTGATACAACCTTCTTAGAACAGCATTAGTTACAAGTAAGCAGCAGACACGATACTTCAGTAAAAATAGGCAAGTGCCAGTTATGCAGAAATATATTTTCTTCTTTCAACTCTTTGTGATCAAGGAAAGATTGAAACAAGACACACTAACAAGCTCTTCTGTTTCCTTCCTAGAATTACAACAACAGCTGCTTGTATGATGGACCTACGGAGATATCCGCTGGATGAGCAGAACTGCACGCTGGAGATTGAGAGCTGTAAGTACTTCTGCAAATCCTACTTACTGTGTGGTCAACTGCTTCAGATTTTTATTTCTTTTTTTTTCCCTTTTCAACATGCTACTAACCTAGTTGTCTTTCTGTCTGATGACATTCAGATCCTTGTAAACACATGCAAAAAAATAGCTTTCCAGATGGATTAGTAATTTGTGGCACACGGATTAGCAAAAGTTATTCTGTGTTTTGATGGACAATTTACAGCTTTAAAAGTCTCATTCAACTGCCTTGTTGGAGTTCATGTGAGGAGCACAAGGATTATTATCTGTTCTTTATCCTCCTCTACTGCTGAACTGTGTGTCAGCTGGTTTCCATTTATAAATGACAGCAAGAGGTTAGAATTGTCCTTGAAATAGGTGTTGTGTGGGTCTTTTTCTAACCCCTGTGCAGTAGTTAAACTTTCAATGCATGCAACCAAATGTCTTCTATATACTGATTTAAGAGCTGCTGTCTCAATTTTTCTTTGCAGATAAAACTTGTATTATGAAATAAAATTTTAAATCTCTCTTCACTGTAAAAAAAATAAAGTCAGAGATCTGGGTACATCAGAGAAAAAACAATTCATGATCGCTTTTATAATGATAATATTGTAAGCATGCATTATTTGACATTCTGATTAAGTTCATGTCAGCACTTTCAAGATATATTTCCTTTTTCAGGAGAACTGTAAGTAGTTCAGCTGGGTTGTATTATGTTGAATGTGACCAGCAAAATTGATACAGTATACAAAAGTATATGTACTTTTAATGTAACTTTTGTATTATAAAAGGTTATGTAGGATTTCTGGGTGTACTGGAGTACAGATTGTTATTAGCTTGTGTTACAGTCTGGTAAGAACTTGCTACAGCTGAGCCGCTGCTTCTACCCTAGAAATCATGTAAGAATGTTCTTTAAATTTGTGTCCAGGTTTCTTTCACTGTAGTGTAATTTAAAGCTAAGTCAAATCCTTTCCTGATTTAAGATTGTGACACTGCCGCCTGAAAGAATTTGAATGCATAAAATAAGCAAAAATCAGTCTTTATCAATAAATTCACCCCTTTTCTATGCTGAAATACACAAGCAGCATATGTGATGATGGGCTTTGCTCTTTTGATAATGGATCAAATCTTGTTGGGTCTTTTTTGCAGTTCATTGTGGAATTTCTGTTGATAGCATTTGATTAACAATTTCATACCTGCAGCCTTTTACCAGTATAGTAGGCTGATTTTAATGAGGAAAAAAACTACTGGCATAGCTGTATTCAGGTTTACAGATGATTTTACTGAGAACATGAGTTGCTTTGCTGGTGTCTTTTAATTGTTGTACTAAGGACCTGGAATATATTTTTGGTTTTGTTTTTTTTTTTGCCAATTTTGTGTGTCTGGGGACATCCTTTCTCTCTATTCCACTGTTTAAGTCTTGCAATCTGTGTATAGCTGAGATACCCAAATCTTCTTGGGAATCACAAACTGCATATCCCTTGTCTGACATGCTTACAGGACCCACTCTGGGAAATATTTCCAGGTCTGTCCTTATGCAAAACTGAAAATTAAATTATGTCCCTGCTTTTCAGTGGGAAGACTTGCTCTCATTCAGATTTGGAATGTGGGATGTCTGTGTTGAAATTTCCCTTTCATCTGATTTGGAGTAGAAGTTTGAAACTGGATGAGTTATCTTTCAAGTAACAATCCTGAAAAACAGGGTATTGAGCTCTCAAACTGTTCTGCTTGCTGTGAAAAGCACAGTACTCGTTGTATCATACCAAGGGTTGGGAGTTCAATTTACCACAGTGGTTAAGGTGTTTGTAGGAGAGCTCCTTTGTGAATCTATTAGCTCTGTTGCAGCATCACAAAAGTAAAATGGATTTAAATCAGGATACTGTTTATAGCTAACCTGTCTTTCATTGCTGTAAAAAAAGGCCATTAAAGAATGTGGATGCTGCTTTAGAAAATTATTGCTCTTTATGCATGTCAATTTGCCACAGGTAAAACCTGAGTCTGTCTAGCCTTTATGAACTGCCTCAGGCTAACAAGCTGGTACAGTAAACAAGATTAAAAGAAACTTCTGAATCTTTCAATGCAGGTATCATAGAATTGTAAAATGGTTTGGGTTGGAAGGGACTTTAAAGGTCATCTAGTTTAAACATTGCTGCCATGGGCAGCGACACCCTCCACTAGCACAGGTTACCTGAAGCCCCATCCAGCCTGGCCTTGAACCCTGTCAGGGAGGGGGCAGTTACAGCTTCTCTGGGTAGCTTGTTCCAGTGCCTCCCTTGTTGAACTTCAGGAGGTTCATATGTATGAGCTCACCTACCAAACCTGTCCAAGTCCCTGTGAATGGCCTTCCCTTCAGCTTATTGACCATACCATACAGCTTAGTGTCACTGGCAAATTTTCCTGAGGGTACGCTCGATCCCACTGTTTGTGTCTCTAGTGACTGTAGCAGTGCCAGTCCCAATACTGACCCCTGAGAAACATCACGTGTTACAGATCTCCACTTGGACATTGAGCCATTGAACACAACTCTTTGAGTGTAACCATCCAAGTAACTTTAAGCTAAAGTCCTCTCCACCAGCTTAGAAAGCCTGTGACAGAAGATGCTTTTCTGTCCCACGGTTGAAGTAGCTGAGCCCCTGGCTGTTGCACCAGTCCTGTAACCATTTTTCGACTCATCAGATTCATCTGTCCCTTTTAAAACCCCTTGACCAGGAGGGTTGGTGAAAAACCTACTTGCATTCCAGTGTCCCATGCCACTGCTCCTAGGGCATTGGGTATTGTTACTGACACGCCTCAGACTGTTCCTGGCTGTATTACTGGTGCCCATGTGAAACAACAGCAGTGAATAATACTCAATGGACTGTACAAGGTTGGGTAGTCACTTGGTGACATCCCTGATCCAAGCCCTGGTAAGCAGCACACCTCTCTATGGAGTATGTCAGCTCAGCAAACAGGTGCCTCTGTATATCTCAGAGGAGAGTCACTATCACCCATCAACTTTTCTTAGTTGTGCCAGTTGTTACAAGAGGAGTAGATCAGGATGCTTCAGCTCCAGTCTCTCTTCTGATGCAGTGGATCTTAACTCTTCAATCTGCAGAGCAGTGAAGGGGTTCTCTATGGGCTCTTCAGGCTTTGGGAGGAAGTCTCTTCCTCCTGCTGGACCTTGTTAAGAGCTTCCATTCTTCTGTATCATTGCCCTACCTCCTCTCTTTGGTGTGTGCCCGTGGAGGAGTGTTTGGCTGTGTGTCCACTGTAGTCTACACTCTGAACCAGCTATCTAACAAGTACTCAAGTCATAATTGCTTCTTCAAACTGGTTAAGCTGTGTGCTGAAAGTACATTTAAGGAAAGTGGTCATACATGTCATTCCATGAAACTGAATATGCTGGTCTCCTGTAGCGTTCTCATACAAGAGCATGGTAAGGGTAATGCAGAACTAGCTAGTGGTAGTTCTTTATTAAGAATAACTAGTACCATAAGGAGTATCCCAGATGAAATCTCTGCTATGTTGGGACATTAATCCTGCCCTTTCTGCAGGAGCCACCTTTGCCTTTATTCAAAACTGTGTAACTTCCACAGATTAGTCTCTCCTGGAGCAGTACAGTAAGGTTTTCCCCTTCCTCGGTCAGATTCCAGCAGTTGGTTCTAGCTTCTGGTAATATGCTTTTGGCATAGTACTAAGAACTCTTGACATAGCATTTTGTTACACTGCTACAATAATGCTGCACTTCTCAAGATTACCCAATTCTTCCTATAATTATTTTGATCATCCTTTGTCTTAACAGTGCCTGCAGTTTTTATTTCATTAGAAATTTCATTAACACACAAGTACTAAAGAATATTAATGCCAAGAAGAGCAGCTTTAATTATAATAATACATGCTGCAGTACAATTTGCCATACAACTTTTATATACATACATATATATGTATCTTTACTAGTTCTCTGCTCTTAAGTAGTCCTGTATTGATGCTGGAGCTGATTGGCCTCTTAGTTACTGGGTTACTTTTTTCTATGTGTCATCATTTTACTTAAATTTCTGGCCAATATAAAATTTTTGTTTATCTAGATTTGCAGAATTCTAGATTAATTAAGTTAGAAATTATGGTGGAAAGGGGTTGTATGTAGAATATAAAAAAAACCAAAATGGAGAAGGTGGAGTAATCTGTTAAGATACAAGAGACAGCATTCTTCCTGTATCACTTTTAAGTTAATACTAGTGAGATCATATGCTGAAAGTGTGAGAGGGCTGTTCTCCATTAGTTCTAAGAGTAACAGTTTGGAGAATTGAAATCCTATTTTTTTCAGGTATAACTAGTTATATCCCTGTGATCAATTTTTGCTTTGCTCTTCCTTAAAGGGCAGAAACATATTGAATGTTTGTTTTTGCCATGATGCTTCTAAACCTGCACACCATCTTTTCCAAGGGGGTCTAATCTGAGCTATTCTATTTCTCTCTTATTTTTGTATTTATATTTGTTTTTCTTTTTTTTTTTCCATAACAGGCTTATAATACCAGAGGGAAATCAATTTTCCTATGTATTCATTTCTTAGTTTCCCAACTAGCAGGCAGCAGAGAGCTTTTTCCTTTGTAGTTGAATATTGACTTGACTCAGGCAAATACCTCTCCATTCTGCTCCCTATCTCTGTCACTGCAGTATGAATTGTTGAGTTTCTGATGCTTTAGAATAATTTTGCTTCTCTGCTGTTTCCTGCCTCTCTGGAGTTGTAATTGTTGAAAGGATTCTCTTAGCTAATCAACCCTAAGACGAGTGGGAGCTCATAGGAGAAAAGAAATACAAGGAGTTTGAAGAATGCTTAATATTCATATAAATAAAATATATTTCACAACCCCTAGCATAGCAGATAAATTATTGTAATTCTTTTGAATATTTAAAAATGTAATCATTCAAGATTCATCTGGTATATTTGGACCTTTGTCTGTTTCAATTATGTGGTGCTGTATAAAGACAAAAATTCACTTAAATTCCTTCTTATTTCATAATGTGTTTAACATAGCCTTATTTATGTCATACTGAGGTATATTTCAGAAACTGCTTGCCTTGTGGCAGGGATTTTTATTACTCTTTTCTGATTTCCTTGTTGCTGTGAAACAAACACGAATGCACTGGGTTTCTCCTTAGAAGCATATTCTCAGAAACACATTCTGTAGTGTGTTAAAGATGTGGCATTACAAAAAGTGTATTGAAGCCCTTCTGTCTGAAGCCTTAGCAATCAGGGAGCTTGCCTCTTTGGACATACTGACCAGGGAAAAAAAGGGCAGAGTTAGAGGAGATAACACAGATGGGAAGGAACAACTGCTTTGGTGAAGAATGAGAAATAATTGTTTTCAGAGAAGTTCATTTGTATCACAGCCTGGGGTGTTTGGATCTGGAATCATTTGGGTTTTTTGCTTCATGACAAAAAGGCTGCAGAAGCATGCTGAGATAAGTTTAAAACTTCTATTCAATAACAGAATCTAGAACAGACTAGAAAGATCAGAGACAAAAGAATATAATTCCTCCCAGTGGCAGTGCAGCCCAGCATCCAACGCTTTCTAATGAGATCATCTGAAAGCTCGTCACCAACAGAAGCAGAAGGCATCTTTTTGTGCTCAAGGTGACTTTACAAGAACATTTAAGGCACCGAAAAGAAATAAAAGATGCCTTTTGCTGAAGCCTTGAGTACTTTGCAGATGGCTGCTCTGGCCATCGATCAAAACTCTAATCAGGTCACTCAGGACAAATGGTAGGTCTCCAGGAGCCAACCAGGTAAGGCTTTTCTGGGTTAGAGGCAAATCTGCTTGATGCCGAGCAAGAGACTGCCAATGTTCTGATCGGTGAGGTGGGTGTCCTGCCAAGGAAGAGGCCATGGGAACATGTCACACACAACAGTAAGTGGAAAGCTAAATACATGACTTTTGGGCCACTGAAGGCTAGAATCTTAATAGTGGTTGTTTTTTATTATTTTTTCCCCATTAATCAAGTTCAGCATGTGTCCTGTCCCCTTTATCCCTTCAGCCAAGTCTGTTTTCCATAGTGACCCTTGAACAGAGAGAGTATTCCTCTTTCACCGGAAGCTGACCTTATCAAAGTGACCCTTTTCCTCCACATTCATCATCTGTATGTTCGGATGTCTTAATTTGGATTTTATGTCAATTCAGTCTGTACAGCTCTTAGTGGGGGGAAAGAGAGATAGACTAATGATCAGCAATGAATTCCATCTCTGTACCCATACTGTGTTCATCTCAGCAATATGAGCTTATAATGTGGCTTCCCAGGGACAGGTGCTCCAATCTTTATTTGGTTTTAGTAATTTTTTTTTTTTCATGTATTTCAAGAAGAGGAAAAAGAAGTATAATTTCAGTGGCATTATGCACACTGGCAATGAACAGGGAATCCTTGACTCCATTGTGGAGGTAGGATGATTTAGTAATCACTAAAAAGTCCCCAACAGCAGATAATTCTGGCTAGTCTAACAAGGGAAGGGAAATTTAGGCTTAACAATCAGTTTACCGGAGTGAGGTGGGTTGTGTGCAAGTGAACCAATGTTTGTAAGGTTTTGGTAACACCCCTGACTTCATTCCGGCTTTCAGACTGGAATTCAAGTCACACCAAAAATGTATTACACTACATGTAGGCAAGAAGGAAGCATATTTCCTTTTTTCTTTTTTTTTCTTCTTATTCTTTTTTTCCTTTTTTTTTTTTTTGGTAATATTGCAGGGCATCTTTGCTGCAGTAAACATCTTGGAAGCTTTCATAGCAAGAACAAGATGATGTTCTGTTTGCAAATGAGTAAGCAATTATTCACAAGTTCTATAACAGCTTCTTAATTCATTGAAGCAACCTGGAGTTAAATTTAAAATGAATACAAGATATTAATATCTAATCTCTGCTTATCAGCACAGGAAAATATAAGCAATGTTGATTTCATGATAAATTCATAGGTTTTTTTTATTCTTTCTGCAGTTCAATGTGAAGAATATATAGAATCATAAAGAAACAGAGACAAAATGCGAACAGTTTTAAAACTTCTAAAGCATTTTCCCTTTTATATCCAGTCTGGGCTAGAGTACTGTTGTCCTTACTGCACATAACTCTGCCTTTTATCAAGGGATTACTGGAAACAAAAGGAACCCAGTTCAAAGAGTCCATGTTCAGAAAGCACCAGATGCATTTGCTAAACACTTGGGGAAAAACTAAATGTCCATAAGGCAGCTTTGATACTGTAAAAAGATGCCTCCAAGAGAAAATAATACACTGCTAACAATTAGCCTGATAATACATATACTGTAAATTATGTGAAAGCATGGAAAGCTGATGGGTTGAGTCTTTACAGTCCTGTTTGCAGAAGGTATGAATTTTACAAGGTAAATAGTAACTTTTTTTATTTATTTACTGAGCTGAGTCATAGGATCTCTGTTATAACTTCTCATACTTCAGGCAAATGTTTTCTGCAGGGCTGACATTCTTTTCAAATACCTTTACCTGGTGACTTCTTCCAAAAAAATAAGTAGAAGTGCTGTTGGAATGGACACATGTGGTACTGTTACGTGTCTTAGGCCTGTATAGTCTGTGATCTGAAATTATAGTTTAATTTTTTCCTTGGAATATGTATTTTTTAATGCAAAAAACCTCTATGAGGCAGTTGTCTTACTTGTAGATAGAGTAACCTCTAACTGCTACATTTGGTTGTTTGTACAAACATAAAGTGTTTCAGTGTTCATATGTAGCTAAGTGCACTTCTAGTTTTCAAGCTTTTTCTTCTTTGGGTGTCAGGCTTTCTGTGAGGAGCAAACTTCAGATATGTGTTAGTCTATGCTTTTTAAAAAAGAAACAATCAACCACCACCAGCAACACTCAACCCACACCACAAACAAAAAACCCTCACCCAAACCAACAAAAAAAAACCCAAAATACAGACAAAATTAGGTTTCATGACAGGAGTTTGTTCAATTAAATCTGTGACTCGTTAGGAAACTGAAACACTTTATGGCAAATTCTGTTTTACTACTATTTAACTTACTGTTCATACAGTAGACAGGAGGCTTTGAATGTGGAAAAGTTTTCTATAAGTAAAGAAATAAATACTCCTCAATGGCTTCTTTCCCATTCCCATGCAAGTTGTCATTTTACTTCACGGATTCAGAGAAATGTACATTTAGAGAAATGTATACATTATGGATTTCAGAGGAGGAAAAAGTGAAAATTGTTTTTCCTTTGAGGAGAAAAGACCTTTCTTCTCTCAAGGGAAACAAAATGATGAGTGAAATTTCTGTGCTTATGTGTTAGGTCTCAAGTTGTCTTTTGAAGGTAAGTCAAAATGAGATGAGAGATTTAAGAAAAAATTCTGAAGGTTACTTCCTTCTTTTAATTTATTTTTTTTTACCTCATTGTAAGTGATAGAAGTAGCACTGAAATCTAATAATGGCTTATCCTTCATAGTATCATTTTACTTGAAAAAGTCAATTATCTTTTTCAAAATAATTTCTTCAATATGATACAGTTTTTATGAAATAGTAATATTTATCAGATGCGGGAATCACTTGACCTAAGATCTTATGTTTTAGAAGGCAAAGAAGACTGGTTATCCTGCAGTCATCACACACAAAAGAATTTAAAAAAAAATTAGTCATTTCCTGAGATAGCATTGCTTATTTCCAGTATTTCTCTTGCTGGTGTAAAGAAAATAAATATCAATTTATTTTCATTGTGAGAGATCAAAATATACTCCATCAATTTGACTTTTACCCAAATATCAATTTATATTTAGTTCTTGATGTCTGCCAGAGAACCAAAGAGTAGTCAGTTGAAATTCATGATGATGTAGATTAGGGCCAAATCCCCTTTGTCTGAGTGATCTCCCGAAGAGAACATTTTCAAAATGTTGAGGCTTTTGTCTCAAGACACAATTTATTACCTTTTTTTCCTAATTTTAAGCATCAAGACAAACATCTTTCTTGGATACCTTATCTTTTGGAATTTAAATAATAAGCAGAACTATATGTGGCTTCACATATTCTTTTACTCATCAGGATGTTTCAGAAATAAGTTTTTTTTTTTTCTTGGCTAACTGCATTTACCTTTCCTTCATCAAATTAGATGAAGGAAATTGCATGAATTTAAAGAATGATTTTATATATATATATGTATGTATATATATATTTTAGATGAGTGTGCAAAACTTCTAGGAACAGGAAGGCAATTGCTTGAATTTGTTACTCATCTCATCTGTATTTGCACTTGGCCACTTTTACACCATTTCATATAGTTATGCTAATGTTGAATTACATATATGGAGAACAACTAAAAAATACATGCTTGAGTGTTCATAAAACAGTGGGTGAAATTTAACAAGCAGTTTTGGCCTGTTAACAAAACTACTAGAGTTGAAACAGAATCAACTCATATGCTACACAGGGAAACGGTGTCTGTTCTTTCCCCACTGACAGCAGTCAGACTTGGGTGAGATGATGTAATGCTCAATCAGATTTCTCCTCTGAAGAGAATTGAATTTGCTTCTGGAAGGACAACTCAAATGGCCAGACTTGCTGTGTGCTCTCTATTGGGTCATTTTCCATTGATACTGTTCCATTTGGCGTAAGTTTTCAGTGTAGAATGGGCACTTAACCATTTAAATGTGAGCTTAACACTTCCCAGTGGCTCCTGTCAAAGAGAAGAAATATCTATTTTCTCCATCATTCTCTATCCACTCATTTTGTGTTGTGGTTTTGTGTGGGTTTGGGTTCTTTGGTGGTTGTTTTTTTTGTTTGGTTGCTTGGGAATTTTTTCTTAATTTGGGTGGTTTTTGTTTTGTTTTCCCCAAACTCAGAATTTCCTTCCCTTTGCTTACTGATGCTGAAATAAAAAAAAAATAAAAATTCATTATGGTCACCGAGTGGGAAAACAATTTCACTGATTTTTGCTTCAGCAAGTAGAAGTCAGAGTGATTAAGATCCTATTTTCTTTTAATTATAACATTGGGTTTGGATGGAAGAAATGTTGACTTTTCATGTAGACAAGCCTGGGAAACACAATTTGTCTCATACCTTTGATCAGTTTATTGTCCTTTTCTCATGATGAGAGCTTGTGAAACAGTTAATTTTGTTCAATTGCTCTTGTTACTAGATACTGGCAGTTCAAACTGTACAAATTCCACCTGTGCCTAGAAAACATAAGCTACTTTCTGCTACTTGATCCAGTCCCATTTTCCGATGTATTGAGCTCAGAGTTAGCATTGCTCACAATAGTAGTACTTAATTTGAAAAGAATTCAGTCATACTATTATCCAACTTTTGGCAATGCTATAGGAATTAGTTCTCATCTTCTATTGTGTAATGTTACTATAATTGATGTGAGAAAACATAATTGCAAAAGCAAAGGCACTTAATTCATGTGCAAGTCATAAAAGGAAACTGTTGCAGTTTTAGAAATATTCCCGATACATATGCACCCATGGTATTCAATGTGTATTTGATACACCATCCAAAATTGTTTGGATGGAAATTCAAGAGTTGTATCTTTTATCTGTGAAAAAAAATCTAATTCTTAGATAAACATCATGATGCACATTTGTTCTGAGTCAAAATTGAATGCAAATAATCCTGTTGTTATTCTTAAGCATCCTCAAAAATATATTTCATGAAAGAACATTTGTAAAGGAAAGGATATCTAAGTAATTGAGAAGTCATGGAGATCATAGTCTCTCAATCTTCTATGTTGTATTTACAAAAGAGTTTGGGATTTTTTTTTTTTTTTTTGCCTTCCTATATAATAATTTAGGTATATTGTTTTCAGTGTTGGTTTTTATTTGGGGAAAGAGAGATTATTAACATTTGCTTATATTTCAAGGCATAGTTCAAGAACAACTTCAGGATGGAGGGGACCTCAGGAGGTCTCTAGTCTAACCTGCTCAAAACATGGTCAGCTCTGGGTTTAACTGTGGTTGGGAAAAGACCATTGTCTATATGGTTTATCCTGCCCTGGCATGCTGCTTCTGCATCAGAAACAGTTATTTACTGCTATTAACCTGAAACAGATGGTATGTGCTATTCAACCTGTATTGTAAATAAGTAAGTTATAAGCCATGGAAGCGAATGAGTATCATGAGAATGGATAAATTAGTATACTGTACATGTAGCCCTGTAATTTGACAAAGGTTTCTTTGAGTTGAGTTAAAGTATATGGTTTTCTTTCTGTTTATGATTTTCTGCTGGTCTTATCCACATCTCTTGATTCATTTACACAGCTACTAGTCCCACCATGTAGATTGAAGTGTCTCTGTACAACTTGTCATTCTCAATCTCTTGTTAAGCTTTTAAAAACTCTCAAAATAAGGATTCTTTCCCCCTGGATAATGGTCTAAGGATTTTCATTATGATGTTTGATCAGTTAACAAGTTTCATATTACACACTTTTTTGTATTCTGTAACTGCACAATGTGTAAGTTGTCTCAATTGAGTATTCAGCATAGATATGAACAGTGAGCTTTACAGGAATATACTGGAAGTGCATTTCTATAGGTTACAGCTTTGGAACTTGAGGTATGTCATACTTCTATTCTTCAGTTGCAGAACAATCCACTACTTACTTTTGCTGTCATAAAAGCTTGTCTCATCTTGCTACTGATGTGTTACTGTAACCAGAATTTGAGATGCTATCTTAGCATAGGCAATTATTGTATATGATAGCAGGGAAACATAACAGAAAAATCAAGGAATGGTTGGAAGTCAGTATTTAGCCATGTCTAAGAATATGCCTTTCCACTTTGATATGTGTACAGGTACTGTGCTCTAGAGAAGATTATACAATATAGGAAATAACAACTTGTAATAGTATTAGTCTACAGTTGTCGTGAATGGAATCAAGCACTAAGCTGAATCCAGGTACTTTATGATGTGTGAAATACAATCGACATATTTGGGGTTTGCATAACCTCATAAACTGATTTCCTGGAAAAATCACCATTTTAATCATATTTTCTGAAACAATTGACAGTCAACATATATTAGATGTATTCTATAGCTGACACAGCTTTATTCAAGGCAAAGATCTGTTTTGGACTACCACAAGAGCTAATTCCATAAAAGCAGAGCAGGGACATGCACCTTACTATATGGGCCCTCATATGTGAACATCAGGTTGCTCTTCAAGAAAACAGAAAGTTCTTCTCCAGACTGCAGCCTGGAACAGCCAAGTGCCTTCAACAGCTTACTTGTGGAAGACTGATGTGTACCAAAACATTGCTCAGACAACTGAGTGATACCATAATTCTGGTAAGTTTTTGATTGTCTATTTTATTCTTTTGGGTTGTTTTATTTTATATGTCTGGACCTTTGTAACTTGTTACCTGACACATTCTGTTTTTTTGTGCTAAGGAAGTCACATCCTTCACAGGCAACTAACATGAACATACAAGAGAACAAATGAGCATCAATGTGCTGCACGTGCAGTGCGTTTAGACCGTAAGTTGTTTATGTTGCTGTAGCATACTTGGTGTCAGCGGTGCTGTGTGTACTAACTAGAGTATTGTATTCCTTTCAGGTTTCAAGAACAACTTTCTGCAAGTCCAGAAACATCCACAGTCTTATTAGGTAAATGCATGGCATCTTTCTCCAGCAAAACCTAAGTTCCTATCGAAGTTTGTTCTCTTGCTGACCAAGAGGAACTAGCTTTTGCTTATTTCTATTTTTATTCATTTATGGGATGATTACATTTTACTCTAGGGATAGAAAAACTTACAACTCTGTCCAAAATTTGTACTTTACCTTGCGATGTGCTATGTACATAATACTCCTCTTTTTCAGGTGAATCTTCGTATGCTGCTGATAATACTGTGGAAACAATTATATAAATGTGTGAAACTTACTTCCATTATAGAATTCTAAGGTCTTAGCTAAAACCATTAGCTTTCCTAAATAAATAAGACTTATTAACCATTGTATCTGTGTGGTTCATTATAAGTACAAAGAAATTCTGAACACAGTAAAACATGGGGAAGTAAAGATGACTGCAAGATTGGAATCCCTGGCAGCTGATCTTTCTATTTATATATATATACACACACATATACATATCACTAAATATTATATATTAAAAATACTATAAATTTTGAACATCTATTTTATATGGGAGATTTTGAAAATTATGGAAATATAAATGCACATTCCTGTCAATCTGTGATACTGAGTGATGTGTGTACACAGTTTTAGTCACTTTTTTTGAAGTGTTTTTTTTTCCCGCAACTGAACAGCGAGCTTCTATTTGCACATATTTACATATATACTGGTGCTTACTTGGCATTGAAACTGTACTCAGGGGCACTTTGTTCTGTGGCTGGATGCCAATTTGCTTTTGATTTTAAGGAATTAAAAATAATAGATAAATTAGATTATTATTCCTGTAAGATGAGGTATGGACATAATTTTACCAGACATCAAATTGTAAGTACATTGATGTAACGATCATTTAAGGATGATTTTCATAGTTTAATGGCCCTATGTGAACAGGCTTCTTAACATGTTCTCATATTTTAAAGTGTATCTTAAACCAGCTTGCTTTTACAGGGAGCTGTTATGCCTTACTAAAGCTCTGGCTTTCTGGGAATACTAAATCTGAGTTCAAAACTGGAGCCAGGGCGTTTCATCTACATCTCTGTTACAGCCGTTTCTGAGCAAGGGTATCTTTTGATTTCTCTTATGACCAGTGAAAGTCAGCCAGTCTCTGCTGCCATTCTATTTTTTCACTTGTTTGGATTTTGAAGTGTCCAGAAGCAATCTTTCATATTTTTAATCCATGCTCTGATGTAATACAGCCTTGTGTAGAGTAATACATATTCAAATAACAGTTTCTCTAGCAGTAACTGACCAGTGATACAAACTCAAAGGGCTTACTATTTTAAAATATTTTCCATGTGTTTTCTACTACTTTTGAGAGGCTTGTCAGCAATTTGTATAGATACGAAGCAATAAAAGAATTGGGCTCATGTTTGAATTCTTTCTATATGCCATATTAGTAAAATTTTATGACACTTGATTCCTTGCTGAGATAAAGCCCCAGTTCAGCCTTTGAAAAATATTCTCCTTGTAGACTTAGACAGTGCTTATAAATACTAGATAGTCCAATTTTATTTAGACTATTCAGGACATACTTCAGGTTGGTCAGTGTACCTGTTGGCCAAGAGTGTGGTTGTGGTTGGTCAGCTGAACTTTTACAGGAAGAGAAAAATAATTTTAACAGATGAGTTAGAAGTTTTAAAAACTATTAATAATTTTATTTAGGGTTCTAGCTTTTTTTAGAAGACGTCAGTTAAGTATGTGGAAAACTTGATGTGTATGGCATTCCACAGTAAGACAAAGAAAAAAGGTCTTCCCACAAAAGAGGACAGTATGAGACATTTACAGAGCAATTTCTAAAAGTACTTTGGGATATCCTGACACATTAAACAATTATATATGTATTTCAGTGAGATCAAGATTAGAGAACTACTCAAATTCTCTAAGAAGTCCAATGTATAAAAACAATTCCCTGAAGCATTTTTCTTACAAATGCTCCAGTACAAATACTCTTCTTTGACACAGAGAAAGATATTTCAGATTAAATCTATAAGTTACAATTAAATCAAGATTTTATTTTTTTAGTTTCATCTAAATTATATTTTGATGACCTAATAAAAAAGATTAGTGACTTCACCTCTGCTATTGTAGGAAAATTGTAGTGTCCTGAAAAGTGTTGTGGTTTCATCAGCAGAGATGAATGGGAATTGTTATTTAAGTTGTGCCATTCCCTACAGAAGCGCATATGGGAACAGAAGCATTAATTTTATCTTTCTTTACAGCTGGCACTCAGCAAATACAAGTTTGAGTTTACAAACTAATTCTGAAAGTGAAGTACTGCTGGGGGTGAGGGTATGTGTAGTTCTGAGAATTACTGGTTTCCAATCTGGAGTACTGAGACAAGCTGAATAGGTTTCAGACACAGCCTTTGAAAAGCAAAAATCCTTTAGCATTTTGTTCCAGAAGCAAAAGAAATCTAAGTCATAACCCTCTTGGTCAGTATGATTAGTGAAAATTAATTAACCTTTCTACTAAGTGTCCAGAGAGATGGTCTCCATTTAGACAAACCAGAGAAGAGCTGGACACGTGATGTGACTATGGGGTTTTTTCATTGACTCCAGCATGGTAAAGACAATCATTTAATCTGAACATTCTTGATTGATTTGAGGCTATGCTTATGAGATTAGGAAAATATAGCTACTCTCATTGTACAGCAGTATTCAAGGATTTCATCAGGGGTTAGGCAGCTGTATTCCTTCCCTACTTAACTCCAGTGTGGTACTTTTCTCAAATCTGCTTGTGAAGATAGGTCAGTTTCTCTGTGTTACTCTCTGGTTTTCTCCCTTAATATGATGTGATTTCAGCCTTGCATTCAGGTAAGATTTGATGCCTACAGTAGTAAATATTGCTCTTATCGTGGGCAGATGTGTTAGAATTTATCATTGTGGTTTAATTTTGAGATGTGGTGCTAGTTTCAGTAGCCTACCTATGGCAGCCTGGCTTCTTAAAGGGAAAATGCCTGCTGCTTAGCAGTCTGTGCTGCTAGAGGTCAGACAGAATCAGCTACAGTCTTATCCTCACTCTTCAGTGCATTAACCCATTCATTTAAAAGTAGAATGAGTCTGAAGATTGCACTGAAAATTTGGCAGTTAGATTCAGTAAATATTCAGTTGGCTCATAAAAAGTTCTTTCATGTACAGCTGTACTATCCAACACAACAATTCTGTGTTCAAGACAGCTTTTCAGTCTGTACTTTGTAAAGACTACTGCACTTTTTTCCTGGACTTGGAAAAAGAACATTCTTGGAAGGGCTGGTGTGATTGTCTATCTTGTTTGAGTATGAGCCAGCACCTCCTAATGAGTCCAGCTCCTGTGGCCACTTCTGTAGGTTAGTTCCTCTTGGAACAGGAAAAGCATTATCTTGAATTAATAACGTGATAGTGACATGGCAGCTTTGGAGGTGAGAAGGATCTGGGGTTATACAGCAACAGTGCAATTTGTGATATCACTTACTCTTACTGGGAAAATACTGTGGTTTTGAATGAAGCGTGTTCTTCTTAAGTACAGTGAGTTGGGCAACCTAGGGCAGCTGCTTGTTTTGTGTGGTTTTGTTTTTCAGTTTGTGTTTGGTTTGTTTTTGTTTTTTTTTTTTAATCCTTTTTCCCTTCAGGGATTTGGATGATTGTGGAAAGTATTTTAGCCAGAAGGTAGAACAAAGCTCACCAGGGAGACTCCAGCTGGGACTGAAAATGCAACATTCTTGGTTCCACATGTTCATGAGTTAACACACGAGGCCACTTGACCAGCCAAAAATTAACTCAGTCTGTCATTGGCTATTCCATGAGTGTCTGACCTTCGAAGAAGTAAGCTCAGCTATCAGCTGGAGTGCTATCATCCCTGGTGAGTTATTCGGAATAGATTACAAACTGCTTCCAAATGTAAGCCTTAAATAATTATGAGGATGATGAGTAGGCAAGCCTTTTAGTTAGATCTTTCCTTATCTAAATTGTTTTTCCAATCATGATAAAAATATCAAAGTATGCAGTAAAAATATCTGAGCAAAATATCAGAATCAGTTGCACAGAGGAAGATAATTAGCTGATAGTGTGCATCTGTTCTTACAGACGCAAAGAAGGGCAGATGAGCTGATGTGGAGCTCTGTGTACTTTAACCTGGACTATTTTCAGCCCTGTGGTTATCTTAGTATCTGTCCACTGCATTGCAGCTCTCTTCTTTGCAAAAGGAAGTATCTAACAGTAATTTGGTGTTATTTTCTGCAGTGCATCCTACAGTGTATGTGGAACTTTATGAAGTTCTGGTTTTGTTTGTAATGGGAATGGCTGATGGTAGTGTAGTTTGCTGGTCAGTATGGACAGAGGAGTTCATGGCAAAAAGAAATGCAGGGTCCATATCTCTCATTAAATCTGACCAAATGTTGACTAAAAGCTCTTGCTGTTTAAAGGTGCTCACATGAGAGATGTCCCATCTAAAGACATTGTTATTGCAACTGGAATGCATGGACTAAAAGTGTGTGCACCTCTTTTGAGTTAAATGTTACTGGCCTCACAATGCCTGTATTTGTTATATGGTGATACCTACAGCCTTAATGGAGTCATTTGTATTCCAAAGTATTCAATGAGAATGCAAAAATATCATCAGTGTACTGAGTTTTACCTGCAGAAGCATTCTGCTGTCGTTTGTATGTTACACTAGATCATTGAGATTCTTCCTGTTCAGAGGAACTTGTGCAGTCTTGATGGCTAACACTAGAAGTCAAAGTTGGGAGATTAGTCTGCTCTGATTTGCCATCTGGACAAGGTGGGTTTTGGTGCTTTGTATTGTCTCTTCAAGGGCAACCTGTTTCCTGGGGCAGTCGAGTCAGTGCCTCAACGGACACAGCATGAAGTAATTCTTGACTGATGTTTTAAAACTGATGAACAGAGCTACATTTGACTGTACAGCATTATGTCTATGGGAAGAAATGCAAGAAGTAAATACTCTCTTGTAAAACTGGTTTTGACTGTTTTTCAGAATAAATGTAATAATTTAAACACATTTAAATATAATTTCTCTTTAAGTGTAACTGTTTTTCATGAGAAAATTAATGGGTGTTATTTGATAGGTGTCTGCAACTCAGTTACATATTTTTGCATTTGAAGTTGTTCAAGCTAGTGCAAAAAAGACTTTGGGATGATCAGATCTCTCAGAATTTTGTGTTTTGCAAGGATAGATATGATGGCTTACAAAACCATGATTGTGGTTCCATAAATCTTGATAATGGCTGAATATTTCATCTATATGACAGGGTTATTGTTCATTCCTCATCCATTTTTTACCTATCTATATGTTCTTTATGACTTCTCTGAAAATTGATGATAGTAAAGATGGGGGGAGGGGGGAATTCTGTAAGTCTGAGGGTATTTTAAGAAAGAAAAGGTGGATTCTGTGATTCTGTGACTGTGATACCTTACACAGTATTCCCTTTGCTGAACAGGGAGAAAAGTTGGCATCTTCCTGAAGACTAGCCTGGCTAGTTGAAATGTAGTGTATGTTTAATGTTGATTTGAATTTTCAGGTTTTTAGACTTGAATATTAAAAGGTAATTTTTATATAATATATCTTACGTTGGGATTTTTTTTCCCAACCTGAATTTAAAAACAATTTTTCTGTTTTCCTTTTGGGATATTTAGGGTAAGTGTCATGAGGCAGGTTCTGGGGAAAAAGGGGGGAGCCCTGTGTCAGCAGCACTCTGTTATACCTTGTAACAAGGAAGAATTTCACTCCATCCCATTTGGGGGTTTGTCATATATTTAATGCTTCATTGTTGTGCTTTTTACACAAAAAAGATGCCTTTTAGGATCTTACTACAGATTTAGTTTCCCTACTTTTCTGATACATAGTCTTAATTGTTGCATGTCTTCTGTTAAAGTATTTCCAGTATGTTTCCTTAGAATATCAATTTTTCTGGGACTATTCATTCTTGCTTATTAATCTTTAGTCCACAAATGAGAAGGAACAGCTGACTCAATCACTGTTGTTTTGGGGTTTTTTTTCCTCTTTTATATAAGAAGGCTGGGGTTATCACAGGCTTCTTGAGCAATGAAAAATGTTTTTGCACTTATCTATAAAATTCCACCCATTTTTAAAGCATCTGGATTTTTTCAGAGCTCCACAAAGTCCACATTCCTGTGGACACACAGCCCAGTGATTTGATATTGGCCCCTGCGGTGTCAGGATGGTAGCCTAGCACCAGCATAGGAGTTGTTATCCTTCTGTTGTAAACCAAGTTGCAAATCACATGTTCTCATGTTATTTCTAGACCTGCTGATTACTTTAATTCCTTGTGATCTGTGTAATATCTCCAGACATGTTTAATGTTCTATGAAGTATGTTCATACATTTGACCAAACCTGAAGTCTTGAGCATTCACTTAAAAGGATGTTTGCCTGTGGAAAATTGGCATTTCATCTTTTTGGTGATAAAAGCAATTTTAGTAGGCTATTTGAAATTTTGGTTGTCCTTGTCTTTCTACTTTGTTTTCTGTCACCATTTTCCTTCGCAGGAGTAAATGCATACATGTGCTGCCCTCTGTCCATCTGTGGATTATTAATGCATTTCCCACTCAGAAAAGATATTTCTAGTTTTTTTTCTGAGTGCCTTTAAGAGTGTGTCCTGCTCAGTGGTACTGGTACTGGTGCAGTCTGTGCAGCTACCCTGCCACACAGCGGGGAGTGTAATCTGTCTCACTACTGACAGGTCCATGCTGAACCTGTAATTATTTGTTTTTGAGTTCCTGTGTTGGAATCATTAGCAAGGGATTGCTCTCCAAATCTTCTTTAATAAAATATGCACGAGAGTATTTGCAAAGCTGGCAGCACAGTGAGACCTTGCACCCTCTGCTGCCAACTGAGGAGCCCTCGAGGCTGC
Source organism: Heliornis fulica (assembly GCA_013399135.1). Classification (NCBI taxonomy): domain Eukaryota; kingdom Metazoa; phylum Chordata; class Aves; order Gruiformes; family Heliornithidae; genus Heliornis; species Heliornis fulica. The sequence continues at coordinate 2,519 of VXBZ01010331.1, read as the reverse complement.
TGCCAGCACAGTGGTACCATTAGAGGCACAGTCTTTGGAGAAAAAATCACCTCTAGGCAGTCACAGTAACAGTTGGAAACGTTAATGACTTTTAAATGAACATCAGAATTATTTGCCTGATTATTAATTTAAAAACTATAGTCTGCAAAGCTGGTCAGCTGCATGCCCCCATCGCCACCCCCTGCCAGCACAAGTATTTCCTATTCACGTGTCTGTCTTTTCATTTTGAACCTGACACTCCTCTTCATGAGTGGATCCCATGTGGTGGTGCCTGGACCATTTCTGAACAGCAGAGTAGTTTGCTGGAGGCAGTAGATGTCCTATATTTTGACATCAATAAGGTTTCTGACGTTGTTTCAAATTGCATTCTTATAGACAAGGTGGGATAACAGACTAGAAAAAAACACATTTGGCAAATAGCATGAAGCATGAACAAGCATGAATCAAGTCTATCTTCAGTGTTTTGTTAATGACCTAAAATTTATGAAACTTGTTTAAATGTTTGAATAGTTCTAAAGGGTAGAATTAGGTTTTAAATTATCTCATCTACCTGGAGAGATGGTCTGGAAAAAAGAAATTCTAAATTTTATATCTAAGAATGGCACCTCAGAATGGGACAGTAATGAGGTAGGCAGGAAATAATGAAGCCACATCATGGATTGCACTGGTTCCCTGTCAGTGTGTTGTGTCTAATTAGGCAAGGCTGACATTGGGGTCTATAAATGGGACTGCTATTTGTAACATAACCAAAGGAATCTTTCTGTTCTATTCCTTAGTGGCAAGTACTTGGTGGTCAGACTATATCCTGCCAAGGGTTGCATCTCAAGAAAGATGTATCGTTAGAGAATGTCTAGGGGACAGCTATGGAGTTAATCCAAGACTAGAAAACATGATTTAGAAGAAATCTTGAAAAGTTGTTAATTGAGTTTTCTCTGGTAGAAGAGGAGTCTTAAGGAAGAGATGGGATGAATCTTCAAGTATACAAAATGCACTGCAAAGAGGAAGAGGATAATCTGTTCTCTATGGTGTTTGCTAGTGCATTTAGCAATGAGATTGAATTGCAGCAGGAAAAGTTCAAAGTGAAGATGCCATGGATGAGAAAGCATAATAATAACAATAGTGAGGTGCAGGGGTAGACTGTGGCTTTCACCCCCAGTAGCTACTCACAGGAGGACTTTCAAGACAAGTTAAAAACCCCTCTTTGACAGGAATTTTGGAGATAGTTGTCCCTAACACTGTTGATTAATACTGATTGCATGAATGGCAGATAGATATACCGTCAGGAAATTACCACTGTATAAACAGTTGATTAAAATCCAAAAGTAAGGCTTGACAGAGAGTTCAAGAAGTTGACTTACTCAAGGACCATATTTGCATTTCTTTCCTACTACGCTGAGGCAGAGGTAAAACAAGAATCTGAGTGAATTGCTAGTGTTGCTCTCCTCTCTGATCTCAAAGGAATAAAAATAATTTTGATCTGTTTTCTAGAAGACAATGTCAATGGTTTCTGCATGTAGTGGTGTACATTTCCTCTGGAGATGCATACAAAGATTTGTAAATAATTATTTTGCTGTTCAGACTGGGTAGTGTTAAGTATACATAAAGATGACATTTGCAGCTGCAGAACAGGTTGAACTTTATAGGCTCTGACTGTACATTTGTCTTGGGTCTTCCTTTAGAATAGCCCTGGCAAGTAGGTACCGTGTCCCAGTTACATTGTGTGTGTAAAGTGTATGATCTGAAACAGCTTAAAAGAGAATGGGAACTAGTGATTTTGTGGGGTTTTTTTCTGAGAGAGAATTACTACCTGCAGACACCTCAGCACTGTGTATGTCTTATTCATTGTTTCTGTTGCTTATGACAACGAGAGAAAAAGCCCATGAAAGCACATGATGCTACAGTCCAGGAAATGTGGACTTGTTGAAAGGCTGCTGTTTCATGTCACCTAGAACTGGGTGACACTGCTGGGTTTTGAGCAATTTCAGTTTGTCAGAATTCCTGGCTTTTTGGGAGTTCATGGAACCAGCAATGTCCTGGGTTGCTGTTTAGGAGCTAGTGTATTTCTGTATATATAAACCTCGTTTGATCTATTTATTTTTTTCTCTGAAAGCTAGTGAGTTTGCTTTTTTTGTTCCTTTAGTTTCTTCTGGTATTACTGCTTAGTAAGCATCATTGTGGGAATTAGTTACAGTGGGTCCTAATATCGTAGAGGAGAATGATGTGAAGAAGAAATGGTGATGTCATGATTCTACTTTTTATGAAACAGGCTCAGCAGGGGAGGCACTGTCATGCTGTATCATTCAAAGATGCCATATTGCATTAAGTGTTTCCAGGATTTTTCAGATGAACAAGTAGGAATGAAACAGAATTCTAGTTTGGATCATTCAAGCCATGCGGTTTCTTATTATTCTTAGTTTCTCGTTATCCTTAGTTTCAAATCTGACAGTCATCTTTCTTAACCTAAGATTTTTTCAAGAAAAAAATTCCAGCTGTCAGCAAGAAGGCAGAAAAATACTATT
>VXBZ01010330.1:0-19944 GCA_013399135.1 Heliornis fulica | reverse complement strand
AAAAAAACCCCAACAAAAAAAAAGGGGCCCCCTATTTGCAGACAACCCAAAATAAGTAAACTCAAGAAAAGAGTACAGATTGTGTACCCTAGTACTTCACTGGTCATTTGTGATTTTTTTGCTTACCTTCACAGGTTTGACTTGAACTCCAAACCCATTTACTATGCTGCACTGGACTCCGAGTACCTCATGTGCTCTCAGCTTATACATCAACGTCTTGACTTTACTTCACATTCAGGTTTCAATTATCTAACCAAAAGTGGCTCACAAGCTCAAAATACAGTGACGTTTTCATTTCCGTTCCTCACAGTCCCTGAGCATCTTGGGAAGGTTGATTGTTCTGCACTTCAGTTGGCATCCATAAAATAGGAATCAGCTTCCTTCCCTGTATTTTTGGTCTTTTAAATTATTGGCTTCTCACAGACTTTTACTCAGAGTTATTAGAGAAATAAGTAAATGTGAGCGGAACAGGAATACTCTTTTACATTGTAATGAAGATTTCTCTGCATTTCAAATATTTCAGTCAAGCAACAATCATACAAGTGTCACAATACATCTTTAGCTGGTTCATCTGAAGAGGTCACACAGGTGAGAAATTCATATTTTCATCATCACACAGGTGAGAAATTTTCTAAGTCAGTACAGTCACTCTGAACAGAAGGAGGCAACACTGACTCCATTCATCTGATGCAGAATATTCAACAAAACATGGTTGATCATTCCAGAAAGAATCTAATTATGTAAGTAAAAGTCTGAATTGAACGTAATTAAATTTTTATTTAAACAATGATATTTCTCAAATAGTCCTACAGTCCATGTAGCAGCAACCAGAAAAGAACATAAGTACAAAACAACCCAGAACACAGATCAGGCAGAACATAAAATTTCAAAATGAGCATTCTTAAAGCAAAATTCTGAAATACATAGCTATGGATTTTATTTTATAAAAAGGTACAGCTTACTGTTACCCTTCCCCAGCAGTTTCCTCTGATTGGTACAATGTGTTCATCTATCTAATGCCTATCTGTGCTTACTGAAACTCCTGAAAGTATAAGCTTCCAATATTACTATCAAGTTACATTGGGATTTTATGTGCACGTATTGGGTTGTGTTTCAGGAATATTTCTACCATCTCAACTCTTCTAAGCTGTCAGTCTTGCCCTATAAGGTATAGCTGTTCAGAGATAAAATCTGTCACACAGAATTTTACTGCTTTAAAGTAGTTTGACTAAGCTAGTATTTAGTTGCTGTTTCAAAACCTTCATTCAATTTTTCACGTTGATTATGACCCTGTTTCAAGACTGGTGCAAAGCCACCCTGCCTGAATATACTATAATGGAATTATATCAGTTTCACAATTCAGAGTATTCAGTTTAGATGTTTTAGGGTTAATAACATGAAAAACCTCACCCATAATATGAAACATGCATATAATTACATATAAAAAGCAGGAAGCAAGTAGTATTTAATATCAATTTACCAGTTAGACAATAGAATTCTCTAGCCAGACATTCTTAAGAACTATCTTCCAAAAATCATTAAAGATACAAACAAAAACCCTCTGAAGCTCCTCCTGTAATTCAGTAATAAATGATATAATATAGCACAAATTTATATTTTAATGTGTTATTTTCTCCCTTTTGGGAGTATTAGCAACAGACTATCTTCATTTGGGGGTTGGGGGAAGGAATAATTCCTTAAAATTTATCTGAAGTTCCTACATCCTCAAAGTATGTAAAGAAAACTATATATTTTAGATATTATTTTGAAAACTGATTTTTCATATTTAAGGTTTTGAAGAAATAATTTTAGGACTTTTTAAGATGCAATGTATGAGAGAGTCCAGTATGCAACAGTGAATGCTAGTAAATGGTAGAGTTTTAATTGCATCCTGTCATTCACCAGTTCCAAAACTCAATATTCTTCCCCTCACTGCATTTGTACCACCGTGGAGCAAACTTGTTACTCAGGTTTCAATGCCATCAAGTGGAAGAACTTGAATATCTGAAGTAAAGTCGCTGTAGTGTGTAAAACTCTTATCCTGACAATTTGAATAAACAGGAATCCAAACAGCAGTCTAATTCAATATAGACTGTGTAGCTTTCCTAAGAAGTGACGCAGCTCTGTCCAGCTCTTGTTTTGTTTGTTCCACCGTTACCACTAATCGAATACTAAAAAAGAAAACCAGAACATCCAGAGTAAGTATTACTCTTTGCCTCCAGCTTTAGCTTTTCTTGTACTAATTACAATGCACTAAAATCACTATCTCTCAAGAAGTCATTCTCATTTAAATTCAACCAGAAACAAGACATATGCCTAAACAGAAACAGTCAGGACAACCTTTTATCTTCCTACACCCAGACCTCCCAATACACACCACAGAAATTTGATTTTTTTAAATTTTTTTTTTTAATCTGCAGCTCATGTGCAGTTCATGGAAATGTTAACAGGCAACAAGCTGATCACTGAGACTCAGGTAGTTTTAACACAGTTACTTAAGGGTATTAGCATTCTGCTACAGTCACCAAAAGTATACCTAAAAATGCAGCATTTCCCATTTTTTCCAGTCAACTGAACAAACCCCATGCATAGTATGAAAAGAAATAGTCATATACAAAAAAATAAAATAATGTTTTAACTTTCTACTAACCTCGGTGGTGGAAGACATTTTTCTTCCTTCTCCAGATAGCGAGCCTGAGTTAGTGCAATACCACCATTCATGCACTACAGTAAAAGAAAATACGGAGGTCATCAATCTGGGAGCTTCTGATGGTGTATCATTCTGATCATTAAATACTTCTATGAGTTTGACGTCAGGATAACAGTTAAGTTCTTTACCAAATGGAGGTTTTGAAGGTTGTGCAAAATCATCTCTAATATGAATACAGCACAAATACATAAAAAAGGCTAGGATATAGCTTCTTTACCTTTCATTTACAATTAATCAGGCAAAAATACTGTATTAAGTAGTCTATTGAATCGTATTGAAGGATATTTTCAAAGAAATATTGAAACTGTTCATATTGCCATATTCGTATGAACACGAATAAAGCTTTCTAAGCAACTGTTTTATATGCAAATTTACCTTCAGTTTTGAAGTATATAACAGAAAATAATTATTTTCTGAAGTAAAAAGGTCTAATATGTCTAATATGCTGCAGATGTTTAGGTCTTCTACAAGACCTAAACATCTGCAGCAAGAAACTTAGAATGTCTTCTAAAGACATTCTTCAGAAAAAAAACTGAGTATCTTGCAGAACTCCTGCAAGACATTCCAACCGGTTACCCAAGGAGCCTCTCTATCCACATAAACCTAAATCATTATTCACATGCAAAGGCACTGATACATCTTAATTGCTACGGTGACACTTACGTAATCCACAACTCTTTTGAGTAGCTTCTCATCATTTTCTCGAGACCCACAGCTCTCTTCCAACTGTAGGTGCAATACTGGAGAAAAAGATTCTCCCACAACTTTTAAGCCAGAAATCCTAAACCAAATAAAAAGCCTTTAATACACATCCTACCTGAACATGTTTATCAATATTCTGTGATCAAGTTTCTATATAGTGTTTTATCTTTCTACATGGTGAGAAGAAGATAGTTCAATTTACTAAATACTACTGAGACAAAACGTGCACTTCAGCTTGCAATATGGAAAGATAACTAAACTTGTCAAGTGAATGCCTCTCCTAAGGAGTTTACTAAAAGCAGTTTCAACAAGTCTGTGTAGCAATGATTCTTCCTTTTGCAAAAGGATTGAGGATTCAGAAATTTTGAACACATCCTTATGAAGATATAAAACATACTGGCGTTAGGACTGTATGTTGCTGATAAAAACAGCCAGCTAAGTCAAACCTCTGAAGTCTGTATTTAAGAAATCTTTTTACCCACTTATGTGCTAGGAAGAAACAAGGTTTAATTTCTGTTGAGACTACTGATCTAAAATTATTTCCTGTAGAAAATCTTTATGTTTTGTAGAGACAGTTGTTAATAAGGTTCCTAGAATGTGACTGAAAGATTGACATTCAATTGTCATTGTCCTGATATGGACATGATTTGGGGCTGAGTTATTCCCCTTCAAAAAGTCAAATAACCAAGCATCAAATAACCAAAGCAAGATGGATGGTCTCCAAATTTAACAGGTCCCAGAAATGCATGGCCTACTATCAATCATAATTTTGATTTCCTGACTTTGGTAAGCTGACACAAACATTTAAAGTTTCTATCCTCATTTTCAACTATTTTTCTGTTTTTAGAAAGTCCAAGACTCAGTCTCAGCCATAAAGATGTTAAATTCATGAACACCAGTATATAGGAGCCTATAGGAGGCCTGGCCCTACAAACACACTGAATCAATTATAACCTTGAAAAAATGAAATTATACTCTAATATGGAAAGCATCTTCTGTTATTTCTGCAATGCTATTTCAATTCACATTCTACTCGAGAAAGAAAAATCAAACTCATATTCCTCTTCAGCCACAAAACTGCAAACATTCTGGTATCATTCACCTACACTTGCAAACTAATGAAACAGACAATTTCTTTAATACACAAGCACATATACTGCACTTGCATCACAACTGCACACATATTTAGGGATTGGGGATACAACATTTGGTAACATAACAGAAAAGAAAATGCAGTCCAACATCCAGCTACAAGACAAAGTCAATACACAATATAGCCTTTTAACATATCTATTCTTAGGTACAGTCTCTAGGAGCAACCTGACTTCTAAGAAGTAGTCTTCTGCAAGCAGGGAGATGAACGTAGAAGTCAGACAAAGGTTCAGTGTAATTTAAATCTATTTGCTGAAGAGTGGAGTTTAAGACAAACTACTAAATCAATCAGGTTTTATTTATAACTAGAAGCTAATACTGTGTCTCTCTAAAATTGATATAAATCCTTAATCGAATTAGATAATCATAAACTGCCCTCCTCCAAAGAATGGGAAAAGACAAGTAGCAAGCAAGCTTTATGAAGCTTACATTCAAACTGAATTTCTGCTTGAACAATGTGCTTTGTATTTGCTACACACTTATTCGTAGAGGCTGCTTAAAAAATTCAAACAATCTTAGCCAAAGTTGTAGTAAACTGAACTTCATTGTTCACTTTGCCCAACTACCGGTAGAAACCCAGGAGTTTAACTTGAGGTCTTCTGTTGGCAACACTTTACTTACATGTAAATTATTAACTATGTTTTTCTGAGCCTCTGCAGAATCAAGATTCAGCTTGAGAATCTTGTGGATGCATGTTATAAAACTTCCCTGAAATTAAGAGTTGCCTTTCCTGGGAAATTCTTGGAAAATTTCATTTTCAAACAAAAATGTAAAACTTCCAGACAAAAAAAAAAAGGCAAAAAAAGAAAACAGATATAAGTCCGAAATATATGACTTAGAAGTAACAAAGGAACAAAACTAGCCTCTTGAATGCCAAAGCTCCTTTTAAGGCTCATTCTGTATTAGTAAATTAAACATGCCTTGGATTGTTTTCTGGCCCTGTGGTGAATGGGTATGACTCACATCCATACTTTTAAAATCTGAGTTTCCACATCAGGGTGGCCACATCCAGAATCACTGCTTTGCTCCTGGCTCACACCAACTCTTGAACTGTATTCATGAGTCCTTTCAAAGATCACTGCTTGGCCTGGGCCAAAGTCATGCCACAGATGACTCCAAAATTCTGTCGGACTAGACAGTTGAGATCCAGTGCCAAGGAATGCTGCCTCACATTAATGTACCAATATGAAAGAAGCCTTGAGGAGCTCCCTCCTCATGCAGCTACAAGGTTGGGCTGTGGAACTGAGTGGCAGGACCACACTCTTGGCAGTAGAGCCTTGGTCCTGTGTAGCGAGACTTCGCCAAATACAACAAATATTTCCATCAGTTTTGCCAACAGAAAACAAGAATAAGGTTTCATTGAAAAAAATCAAGTTTCTCTGGAAGGAAAAATCTTTAAAAATGAATTTGCATTTCCTCGGTGAAAACCTGCTTTATTGGAAAATTCCAGGACAGGTGTGGCATATGAAATAAATGAACTATTTAAAGGACACTACCTACTACTGTCATGCTTTTAAAAAAGCCCACAAAATTCAGTCCTGTCCATACTGTCTTCCTTCCTTTGTTTCTATTACTAAAGCACTAGACAGTCTTAAATACAAGACATTATCTGAGATCATTAAGAAATTTAAGAATATTAATGATTTGTCTAATCAGTCCATCACATTTACTGTATTTTCTTACAATTTATATACTGACATAGACTATAACAAAGTATTTCTATGTAGGATTCAGAATTCTTTTGAATTCTTTCACAAACCTGTCTTGTACCTGGAACAAGAATAAACACCAGTTATTCCTGTAACTTACAAAATTATGGCTTTTTCCACCATCATAGTATAAAGCCCAATCTTTTTTGCAAAATTAACTGTGCACTGCACACTGTTCCTTATACACAAAACCCTACATTTCATGGGTTACTTAAACTGGTGAAAAGAAAATTTTCCTTCACTTTTAATTAGATCCTCTGACTGTATTCCTTAGGCATGTAAGGGCTTGAAAACATCTTCACTAGCATTGAGGTATTATCTCATTTCAACAGTTGTACAGGGATTTTAAAAACTTGTCCTGTTTTTAGTAGAACAAGAGTGACAGTTGGGAAAGAGTGACTTTGTTCCTTTAATACACACATAATCTAGTCTATATATCCAGTCTAAGGGCCTACAAAACATGAAATAGATCTGGGCAAGGAGTTTTCTTTAAAGTTGGCATTATAAATGCATGGTTAAATCAACAACAGCCAAACAAACCCCACAAAAAACCACACTTACCCTTGTAAAGATTTGTGAATCCATTCACACTTAGCCCAAAGAGTCTGAAAAATACCTGTATACACACACAAGAAAAAAAGAGGTTAGATATCCCATTTCTACATCAAATTTCTGTAAGATTAAAAAAAAAAAAAGCATTTGGAAAGAAAACTAAGATATTTGTATTTAATGAAGTACTATGTCTCTTCACTACTCTGTGTAATGTTCCTGATTCCCACTTCTGCCAAAAATTGACAGGCTTTTAAGTTCTAACAAATGCAGTACTTCCCGTTATCTCATTACTCCAGTTGCACTAGTTCATAATCATATGGAAATGGCAGGTCCAATTTTTTTACAGATATAAAATATCTGCACCCATACAGACTTTGCTCCTTAATCCTTTCACCAACTTACTCCACATTCTTAAACAGTTAACTTTGACCACTGTGTCTGCAAACCTTGGGTCATTTCCTCCATTAAGGGTGGCCCTTCACTACAGTCAATAGTTCCATAATTTTGTCATAATTTTTTCTTGCTTTTGTTTAACTTCTGAAGACTAGGTATTGGTTGCCCAGTAGATCTTATCTATTTGTGCTGAACTGAAAACTGCAAATCAGATGTCCTCCAATCTGTTCATGCTAATGAAGGTTAAAAGTATGAAAAATATGCACCTCTCACGCCCTCATCCCTCAGAAAAAAAAGTCTTTCTTAGCATCTAGCAACAAAGGCAATTCTCTGACTCAAAGAACAGAAATTCCTGCCTGCCAAGTTTATCCAAATGTTCTGTACTTGGTCCTGCCAAAACTGCAGGTGTTTGCACCACAATCATTCTTGAGATTCTTGTCTGGATGCTTACTTCCATCTTTCATTACTGGAGAAGGAAAAAAAAATTCTACTTCAAGTGGAAAGGAAATGATTGTTCACTCCTGAGGAATTATATTCCCATTTGTTTCTCTTTAACCTTTCCTTCCTCCATTTGTCTTGACAGAATTTGTTTTCAAGGAAGAAGCACATCATTAGTCTATAAAGAATAATAGTTTCTTATTTGCCTAGTGATAACCATCTCTGTTACCTCCTAGACTGAAGTCACTGGCTCATTTTCAGCTGGAAGATAGAAAGGAAAGGAAACACTGAAGCAACACAGGATGTGAAGTTGTATGAACAAAACCCCAAACATGCAGAATTAATTATCTGAGAAAGAGAGATGACTTAAACCAGTGAGGAATCAAAGTGGAAAGAAGTAGTTATTTGTTTTGGATGAAGAAAGACTGAAAAATAAAATTTTCCTGAATTAAATACCTGGATTATCTTCCATAATATTCAGAGCCTCAATAGCAGCAGCAGCTAACAAAGGAGGCAGTGATGCAGAAAAGCAGTAGCCTTGACCAGACAAACGCTGAGGGGTAGAAGAAAGAAGAAAAAAAAAGGGGGGGAGGGGGAATAAATTAACTTTTTTGTTTATAGCAGTAGATGGTGTTTTAAAAGTTAATTAACATGCATTTAAACAATGTCTATTTTTAAAAGCTTCATGCAAGAATTTAAAAGTAGGCCTCAAATAATCTACAACATTTCACAGAACTAGATAGTTCCTGTACGGAATCAAATGTTGAATAATAATTTACATCATAACACTCCTTAAAAATTAATATCAGCAAGTAACTCTGATTTATAAGAAAGTAATCCTCCCATACCATATAAAAATGAGACCTGGCTTACCTGATGGTCAATAATAAAGGATCTTCCACAACAAAATCCTCCAATAGAAGCCAGTGAGTTTTCCATGTTCGCACTAATAAGATCTATATCATCAATCTGACAGTGAAATTAACAAGTTATTAAAAGATGCTTTTGATTATCTATTAAAGATGTGTCTTGTTTCATATTATTATGAATATTAGAGAAGATCCATCAAACTATCACATATTAAAATTAAGCCACAATTGACATAACAATTTTAAGCAATCAAAAAGGAATTTAGAAATTTAGACTTATGGATCTGTAGATAATTTACAAAGGAACACTCTTTTCCAGGCATTGTAATGTGAAGAGCATAAACAAAAAAAAAAATATAGATACTAGTGAGAACTCTTCAAAGCACTCGGTGTGACAGTATCCTTTAAAAACCTAAGTGGTGCCACCTTGGCCAGCAGATGTTAGAATGTGACTAAAATTGAGCATAAGCCTAGCTAAATCATAGTTTGATCCTTAGAGACACATTTGTCTTATTTCACTTGTTAGTTGCAAATATATGTTTTGCCAGTCCCTATAATGCACACTGATGACCACTGTTACAAATTCCCATTTTGAGCAAACAAACTGAAAGATAATATTTATAAGTGAATTTTAAATAGAAGCCAATTAATCATACGTTACTTGGCAAGCATCACAGAAGCACTATTTGTTTCCTTTTCTAAAGCTACTTAACATTCATTTTCTCTTTTCCACATTGGTACTAAGGCACTTAAGCTGAAAAAAATAGAAGACAGGAGAAGACAGAATAAATGACATTTCACTTTTCACTTCCAAGCTGAACTCAGACAGTCAGTGAGATATGCTCCACACCAGAACACTGGAAACCCCAAAAGAGCACTTCCTTGCCCAGCTTTGGTGGCTGTGGCAACAAAAAACTGCAAGGATCCAGTTTGGATTTCCAAAGTACTCCTCAAGCTGAATAAGCACCACAAAGAGTGGTTCTTGGAAAAACAGTTTGGCTTAGTCTGAATGTATAGTTGTAAGTCAACATCTTTGAAAAGACCATCAATATAGCTTTATCCTATTTTTTCCACTGGAGTAAAAAGCAATAGAGCAAAGTAGGCTGGCTATACACTGCGCTTTTTCTGAGCCTCAAAATATTTCTGCATAAACATGACACTTTAAGTGTATGCAGCAGGAAACTACTGCAGTCATCAACCAAGTGTCCAAAGAGAGGATAAAATTATGCACTGTAAAAATATTTTGTTATTTTCCTCACTAAAGATAAGTAGTGTTATTTCAAGTAAGCACATTCAAGAAAAATGCCAAGACACGAATATTTTAAGAAAGATAAAGAAAAACATGTTTAAATTACTACTGGACTGCTAAACACTGTTAATGCCATAAGTATGAGCAATCAATTATGTAATATGCCTCTATACAAATCTTTTCTTGACAACAAAACTCAGAAGAAACGCACATTTATTCCAAAGTGTTCAGTAACTCCTCTTCCATGTTCTCCAAGGACTCCAAAGGAAAGGCTCTCCTCCAAAAATATTCTAACTTTGTATTTATACTTCAATTTTATCTAAAACAGATCAAATTATATAAAATACAAGTCAGGTCCATCAGAATTTGCTAACTAAATAAGCAGGGAAGATAAGGTAAAAGCACACAAATACAGTATGCTGCAAAAACATCAGCTCTAGAGTTATGTTCTGTTATTAAGACATATTAAATTCATAAATGTTCATATATATAAAAAAGGCTAACAAGTACTTTCAAGATGATGCATTTTCAAAGCATTTCTTCCATTACCTGCTAGAATATAGAATGTACAAACAGCCAACTAATGCTCAACAGCAAATGCTTTTCTTGCAGTCACTATTTACAACAGCTAGGTGAGGGTTTCTTTGAAACTTTACTTTTTGAATGCATATTTAGTTTAACGATTGTGCATCATAAAGCATAGCTAAGAATACAGAATTTTTTATAGGTTAAAAACTAAGTTCATAAATGGATATTAATTAGCAGGTCTCATTACATATAGTTTCAGAATCCTAATCTTAATTAGATGTTTCAGAACAATGGAAGATCACTATTTCATAAATGTTTCAGAAATCAAGAAGGTAAACAAAAAAACTATGTGCAGAACTTTTCCAGGTAGTCTTAACTGTATGATACTACCATTTCATTAGCTACACGTTTTCATAAGCAGAGTTTAAAAGGCAAACTGAAACCACTTACCAATTCTGGAAGAGGGCAGATGTCTCCTGTGTTCATATACAATCCTTCCACTACGATAAACCTTCGAGTTACACGGGCCTTGCGAGGATTCTTCAGAGAAAGGTATAGTTTCACTTCACATTAATTGTTACTAATAAGTGAAGCTCTTAACATTTTTGATGGACAGTAATGCTAATGCAAGGAAGATAAAATCTCCTTTTCAATTAAGCTTTTACTTTAGTTTTTAGTTTACATTTATCATTTGCCACAAAAGTTGACATGTCTCATTGGATCGGATTTTTTTTATTTCGTAATAAGTTAGAAGATTATAATGCAAGTTTTAAGATACTCTGCATCAAGGGCAGATCTTATGAGGAGTGGCTGAAAGAACTGGCGTTGTTCAGTGTGAAGAAGAGGAGGCTGAGGGGAGACCTTACTGCTGCCTATAATTTTCTGAAAGGAGGTTGCAGAGAGGTGGGTGATGGTCTCTTCAGCCAATTGACAGGTGATAGGACAAGGGGAAATGGCCTTAAGCCATGCCAGGGCAAGTTCACATTAGATGTTAGGAAAAAGTTCCTCACTGAAAGAGTTGTTAGGGTGTAGAAGAGGCTGCCCAGAGAGATATTTGTGTCACCACCCCTGGATGTATTTAACAGATAGGTATATGGGATGCTTAGGGAGACCAGTACTGTTCAATATATTCATTGGTGACCAGGACGGGGCAATAGAGAGCACAGTCATCAGGTTTGCTTATGACACAAAGCTGGGAGGGGTGTCTGACACACCAGAAGGTTTTGCTGCCATTCAACAAGGTTTAGACAGGCTGGAGAGCTGGGCAGGGAGAAACTGAATGAGATTTAACATGGGCAAGTGTAGGGTATTGCATCCAAGTAGGAACAACCCGAGGGACCAGTATAGGTTGGAGACTGGCCTGTTGGAGAGCAGTGTAGGTGAGAGGGACCTGGGGGTCCTGCTGGACAGCAGGATGACCATGAGCCAGCAATGTGCCCTTGTGTCCAGGAAGGCCAATGGCATCCTAGGGTGTATTAGAAGGGGAGTGGCTTGTAGATCAGGAGAGGTCCTTCTCCCCCTCTACTCTGCCCTGGTGAGACCGCACCTGGAGTTCTGGGCCCCTGAGTTCAGGAAGGACACAGAACTCCCTGAAAGAGTCCAGGCAGGGCCATCAATNAGATCACTGGAACAGGCTGCCCAGAGAGGTTGGGGAGTCTCCTTCTTTGGAGACATTCAAGATCAATCTGGATGCGTTGCTGTGTGATTTAACCTAGGTGATGCTGCTCGGGCAAGGGGGTTGGACTGAATGATTTTTCGAGGTCCCTTCCAACTCCTAACATTCTGTGATTCTGTGATGGTTTAGGAGGGGATAGGTACAGTTGGACTCAAGGATCTTAAAAGGTCTTTTCCAACCTAGTCATTCCGTGATTCTGAGATTCTGAAATTGTAACTGATCCCTTTGAACTTCATGAAGTTCAAAAGTATAAGTCGCAATTTCCTTGTCTGATCTCTGGGCAATATAGGCCCTAACAGAACCTTTCAGTGGTTTCTGTTTAAATTTCAAAGGAATGATTCAAGTTTTGTTATTTTAAAATGCCACTCCCCTCATCTTTACTTTAACTTTTAATATCACCTGACAGGTATATAAAGTCATGCTTCTTATATTTTTCAGTTCTTGTAAAAAGATTCAGAGACATCTCTCTCACTTTTCTGTGTGGTATGCAGCAAAACAAGTCACAGTCCACTCTGCAAGTCAGACTATCTCTAGTGGCAATATCTACCCCCTCCTAGTCAGTATGTCTTAATTATACACATATCTATATTAAGCTCTTGGCCACCAACTTTTATTCATATTCAGCTGATTACATGAAGAAACTTTAACCATGTGGCTAAATCACTCTGCTTTAACAAACCAAATGCACTACACAAATTGCATCACTAGTCTGTCAACCACATCTAAAAACTAATGTAAACATTATCTGACAAAATAATTTGCCATGAAGGTATGCTAACTAGTATGTCTTCTATAAATCTGCCATTAATCAGACCAATTACTGATTCAGACTGACGTTAAGCTGATTGGCTTATAATTATGCAGTTCATCTACTTCACTTTTCTGCGTTAGCATAAAATCAGCTTTCTTCTTAACACCTGTAACTTTCCAGCATTCTGTGAACAAGGTGATACTCTTCAACTATTTCTTTTAGAATTCATTTAACCAAGTTACCTGTACTTGCTGATCCTGAATTTAGTACCTGGTTTTGGATAATATTTTGTATTACTGTCAGAATGAGAAGTAAACCATTAAACCTGTCCAAATTTTTCAAGAGAGAACATCTAAACAGTAGAATACAACACAAGGGAAGAGTTTAAGGGAAAAAAATCATGTTAGTTCTATAAATTAAAGGATTAGGATTAGTCCCTTAGATGCTGATTTTACAGTGTGCCATTTGAACTGATTCTTAAACTTCCATCATTGTTTAGGTAAATGCAGCTATACAAATTTCTAAAAGGCAAAAAAAGCTCTTTTAAGAGTATTTAAAAAATAAAATAATCTTACACTTCAGACATCTGAAGATATTCCCCTCACTACCAATGCCTGTAAGCTTGTTTCCAGTGGTTACACACACATACAAAAATAAATACCTAACCCCCCCGCCAACCCAATCTTAATTACGTAAGCAACATTAATGGCAGGTGGCAGAAAACAGTACAAATATCTTTTCGAAGGAATGATACCTTTTGATCTTCAGTCTCTTGTTCTTTCAACAGTCGTTCAAGGTCAGTCATATCATTATGCTTAAATAACTTGATGTTACTACGTGATGCCTGTAACCCCTTCTGAATAGCAAAGCAGGCAGCTTCATCTCTGTAAATACAGCAAGCCCTTCTAAGTTTGCACTTTGTTTAAGAATTATTCAAAGAAATCTGGCTATTAGGACTGTTCTGCTTTTCAGGACAGTTCTTTTTTTTTTTGGGCAAGGGGGTGAGGGTTTCCTTCTCCATCCAGTACCTGTGTGTGATTAAAACCATATTTATTAAAGCATCTTATTTACATTCTGAAAACTAATTTCCAGGGATCTTCACCTTTCCCATGTATTACAGCTACTTGAAGTAAGTCAACAGGTTTCTTCTTGAAGTGTACACTAGTCTGTTTCTTCCTATGTGACAGCAGTGTATTTGAGCACACTATTCCATGGAGCGGGTAGAATACCATGGTAATCATCCCAAAAACATCTCTCATTACTTTTACTGTGGGTCCTAGAAAAAGGCACAAAGATGTGCCTGTAACATTTATAGCGGTCCTCCAAGTACTCCAAACATGCTTATAATTCCCAAACATCCTTTGGGAATTATAATCTCAAAGAACTATCCACCATTTTTAAGTGTTGTAAAGGCAAATCTCTGTGCATAATGGGATATGCAATTTGACAACTACACATGCTACATGCAGTAATTTCAACCAAGTTGATTCTAACTATGGTGAGATCTTTTGTCAGTGGGAAGGTGAAACAGTACAAGATATCTACATCCAGGACACACTGTAATCTTGAATAGTGTGCACAAGCCTGGTTGTTCATCTCATAAAGCCGATCCAAAAAATTTTCAAAGGTGATGAAAAAACATGATCAAAGCTACGTTTGCTAGTCAAAAGTTAAGTTCCAAGTTAAACCATGAAATTTTAAGTCACAGAAGCATTGTGGATTTAAAATTTACAAAGCTACAGAAAGAACAGGCAGGTATAAGAAAAATCCATCAACTGTCATTAAATCCAAACCATCCTCTATCTCGGAAAAATTTGATTACTGTTACATTGTTTCTCCTGGGTTTTTTCATGCTTCCCTAGACAAATTATGACTGGCTACTCTCAGGGATCAGATACGGGGATGCGTGAATCCTTAGTTTGACCCTACACAACCCTTTTTGTGTTATTTTAACATTTGCTATTATATAGTCAGCTAATCCACTGCAAGTATGAATATGGGCAACAACTGTCCTGCAAGAAAGGTGAAAAGGCACCAGTAAACTGGAGAAAAGCAAATATGACTGTAGAGGCTCTAAAGAAAAAAATAGGTATTAGACTTCTGTTAGTTCTTGCATGCACAAGCTTTGTGGTGGTTTGTTGTGGGTTTTTTTTCCACCTGCTGTTTGATCTGCTCATTTGATCTGGTGTATTTGGTAAAAAAAAAAAAAGACATTTGAGCTTTCTACAACCAAATACTTGATCAAAACCAACACTATTTGATAAATGGTTAACCTAATAAGACTAACAAAGACAAAAAAGAAAAATTGAAAGTAACTCATTAATCTGGAATTTCATAAGTATAAAACAATACTTACACAAATACAATGTCTCCTCTTTTTGAATATGCAGGAATAGCACTGGCAATTGTTGCAAACCCGTATGAGTATATGATAGCTTCCTCTGTCCTCATGAATTTCGCTAATCGTTCTTCTAATTCTAAATGCACATCTATTGGAGAGAAAAATTAAAGAGCTCGTTTACCTGTGTTTCTGTCAGTAATATCAACATTGCCTTTAGTAATAACCTAATTGAAACAAACAGAATGTTTACTTGTTCTAATTCTCTTCCTACAGACAACTTCCCCAAAGCCAGCCGCAACTGGCTTAAACTGATAAGTAAACCAATATTAATCAGAATCTATGACAGATCTGAAAATACACAAATTTGCCAAGGGCAAAAACATTTAAGTTCAGAATGACATACAACACACACTAATTTGATAGATCATTGTATAAGAGAATAAATGCTTTGTATAATTGTGAGATTGAAAAGCTTAAGATATTATTAAAGTCCCACTACCATTCCACCATGATAAAAACATAACACTACCTGATTCTCCTAGTCTTTACTGACTTAAAGCATGGATGCAGTTTTCAGGGATAGACCATATATCAAAAATGTCTTAATAGGGACTTATTAAATTTCAAAAATCCCTTCCAACAGGCAGAGGTATGAAGAATCAAGTCAGGATTAAAAAGATTATATCTACTTTTCCAAATAGAGATCTCTAATACTGATATGAAATATCATCCCCTAAGAGCAGTTGATTCTGAGTGTCAAAAAAGTTCTCTATGAATCAATGGGCTATCATTACCTTGCTGAGAAATTAATTATGCCTCTAGGCTAACAAACAATCTCTAAAACTCAACTTTGTTCTGCCTAGAAAAGGCTCTGGAAAGATTTTTAGAAGGGCACGTAGTGATTGGACACGGGGGAATGGTTTTAAAGTGGAAGGGGGTAGATTTACACTGGATATTAGGAAGAAATTCTTCACTATGAGGGTGGTGAGCCACTGAACAGGTTGTCCAGAGAGGTGGTGGCTGCCCCCTCCATAGAGGTGTTCAAGGCCAGGTTGGATGGGGCCTTGAGCAGTCTGGTATAGTGAGAGGTGTCCTGGCCCACAGCAGAGGTGTTGGAACTTGACAACCTTTAAGGTCCCTTCCAGCAAAAACCATTCTATGATCCCATGATTAATATAGGTATAGCACCACTTAAAAGGCCTAGACTGATTAACTGAGAAAAGATCGAAATCTTGAATTCTACTCAAGGCTAGGAACCTGACTCTATGAAATCACTTGAGTACAAACACTCTGTCTATTCCATCACCTCTGGGAAGAGGCCAGAAGCTTCACAAGATGGTAAGTCGATGGTTTAACCTGCAGGTGTGAAGCTATTCTTTGGTTTCCTTGCAGTATTTCAAAGTAGCAATGCCTATAAAGAACTATTTCCAGAGGCTGATATTTAAAACTTACTACTTCTTAAAAAGAATGAAAAAAAGCCCCTTAGCAACACTTGAACATGTCATAAAATCTCTTAATTACAACACTGAAGTTATCTGTAAAGGAAAACTTCATTCTCACTACAGCATTAGAGAAACTCAACTAATAATCTTTACCACAGAAGTCAGACTGCCCCCTTGTGGTCTACTTAGAAATTTATTTATTTACACGAATTCACCATTCCAAGACTAAATTCACAGAATCAAAGAATATTAGGAGCTGGAAGAGGCATCGTAAGATCACTCAGTTTAACCCCCCTGTCCGAGCAGGATAATTTAGAGTAGATCACATAGGAACAGGTCCAGATTGGCCTTGAATGTCTTCAAAGAAGGGAGTCCCCAACCTCTCTGGGCAGCTTGTTCCAGTAATCCGTCACCCTCAAAGTGAAAAAGTTCCTCCTTATTCTAAATTTTCATTTTCTCTTTCTACAATGGTGACCAGAACTGCAGCAGATTATATTTAATTTCACAACTCTTATCCAAGATCAGCATTAGAAAGAATAAGAAAACATGTATAATGAATAAGAAAGCTACAAACATTAAACATTTACTGACAAATACAATTAAAAATGTGTTAGATGGTAATTGTTCTGCTGTAACAGCAAAAGAAACAATCTCCTGCTTCTATATAAGGCTATTTTGTCTTTCTTACCAAAACAGTCTGACAACCTTTCAAGACAGATCAAGAAAACTACTCACCGAAAGTACCATAGAATCCTCTAGGTCCACAAGTGCCAACACCATATTTCTTCAGAGATGCCTGGGCTGTGCTCTTTAATAGAAAAGAATTTTGTGACATATTTATTCCTACACTAGATCTCTAACTCTTCTGTATTCTTCTCACTTCATATTCACAATTTTATAGCAGTGTACACAAACAAGTTCTTGCATCATGTAACAAGATGCTTTACTGAAAGTCAAATGTTAATTCCATTAATTTCAAACCAAAACTATTTTATACATGAGTTTAAAATGAGTTAAAAAATATCCATTGTATTCTAATGATTAAAGACAGCAGATACTAATCTAATTTGAAAACCAGCTAGCACACAGCTAAGTACACCAAATGAAATTTTAGTAAAAAGACAAACTTATACAGCAAAAAATTACAGTATTTACAATCTTTATAAGTACGCTGCCTTGACAAAAATCTGTGCTTCATGAAATCCTTCCTAATCTCAAGATAGCATACAAAGTAAAAGTGGAATAATCATACTTATGCAATAACTAGAAGAACTCACCTTAACCTTTTCATTCTCCAAAAGTCCAAGAAAGTTAAATGACGCAAAGTTTATACATTCCTTGCCATTAACAGTAATTATATGGGTGGGAGGACTGAAAAAAAAAAAGGCAACCAGATACATTGTTATGAAATAGCAGTTGCTATTTTCACAGTCAATCAGCACAGTTTTGTTTTTCAAGGTAAAAAGCTCACTACTTTTTCAAGATTCATTCTCTCCAGTTCTTCCTTTGCAGCTGCCGATCAGTATTTTAAGTTCAGTGTCAAGTCACAGGCACACTATGATACTCCACAATACTGCACTCCTTTACTTTAATAAAGAAATCATTAATACCTTCCAGAGGTATTTAGTTTAATGATGCCTTGTTAAAAATTTAGTTCATACAAAACTGATTCCTGACGGCAAAGCTACTCTGCCAAAAGCAAAGTGATACATATTTGAAAGTAGGAATATTTTACAAGGTTACAAGATCAAAGCATCACATGCTAAAGACAGATATTACAATAATTTCAAGGAAAAGAATACACACAGAAAAGTGGAAGAAAAACTCCTCACATGAGGGGTTTGGCCTCAGTAAGGCATTTGACACTGTCTCCCACAGCATCCTGTTGGACAAACTGAGGAAGTGTGGCCTGGAGGGTAGAGCAGAGAGGTGGATTGAGAACTGGTTGAAGGGAAGAAGCCAGAGAGTTGTCATTAATCGGACAGAGTCTGGCTGCAGACCTGTAACTAGTGGAGTCCCTCAAGGCTCGGTACTGGGACCAGTACTGTTCAATGTATTCACTGATGACCAGGACGCGGCAACAGAGAGTACAGTCAGCAGGTTTACTGATGACACAAACCTGGGAGGGGTGTCTGACACACCAGAAAGTTGTGCTGCCTTTCAACAAGGTTTAGACAGGCAGGAGAGCTGGGCAGGGAGAAACTGAATGAAATTTAGTAAGGGCAAGTGTAGGGTATTGCATCCGAGGAGGAACAACCCCAGGTAACAGCATAGTGGCCAAGAAGACCAANTGACCATGAGCCAGCAGTGTGCCTGCCCTTGTGGCCAGGAAGGCCAATGACATCCTGGGGTGTATTAGAAGGGGGGAAGCTAGTAGGTCAAGAGAGGTCCTTCTCCCCCTCTCCTCTGCCCTGGTGAGACCGCACCTGGAGTATTGTGTCCAGTTCTGGGTCCCTCAGTTCCAGAAGGACATAGAACTCCATGAAAGAGTCCAGCACAGGGCCATCAAAATGATGGAGTGGAACATCTTCCTTATGAGGAAAGGCTGAGGGAGCTGGGTCTCTTTAGCTTGGAGGAGACTCAGGGATGATCTCATATGAGGAAAAACTTTTTCACTCTGAGGGTGAAGGGGCACTGGAACAGACTGCCCAGAGAGACTGTGGAATCTCCTTCTCTGAAAACATTCAAGACCAATTTGGACATGTTCCTGAGTGGTTTAATCTAAGTGATCCTGCTCTGACGGGGGGTTGGACTAGATGATTTTTCGAGGTACCTTCCAACTCCTAACATTCTGTGAAATAAAAAAGAATTTCACAGTACCAATCTGGTACTGAATAGGACTCCTGAAATAGAGGTACTAGCTGTAAACTGAAAAAAGTATTGTGTTATCAGTCATCTCAAATATCCAATTCTGTTTAATCCCTAAGAGTTTGACAGTTTGCCTCTGTGGGCATTCTATTACAAAACCTAACAACTCCTTCTGAAATGAAATTTCTCACAGTGTATAACCTGAACCTCCCTATGCACAACCTGCATCCATTCCCTCTTGCCCTAGAGGTGAGAAGAGACTGACCTCCATCTCACAAGTTCCTTTCAGGTTGTTGTAGAGAGCACTAAGGTCACTCCTGAGCATTCTCTTCTCCAGACTAAACAGTTCCCTCACCTGCGTCTAATAAAACTTGTATTCCAGACACTTCACCAGCTTCATTACCCTTCTCTGGATACATTCCAGGGCCCCCATGTCTTTCTTGTAGTGAGGGGCCCACTAACACAGCAGTCAAGGTGCAGTCAGAGGTGAGTACCTCTCGAGTACTCTGACGCTCTGCAGTCAGAGCGGAATGACCACCTCCCTGGTCTTGTTGGCTATGGTATTCCTGATACAAGCCAGGATCTGTTGACCTTCTTGGCTACCAGGCACGCTGCTGGCTCATGT
>VXBZ01010329.1:4140-15815 GCA_013399135.1 Heliornis fulica | reverse complement strand
CAGTGCAGGGGGAGGAATTTACAGGGTACCCGGGGAGGCTCCAGCGAGGGACGACGCTGTCCCCCATCTTCCCCCAGAGCCCCACGTCCTTCGGGGGTGTCAATGCGGGGGTTGTCTGGGGTGAGGTGTTATCGATGGCATCTTTCACATCCCCCAGCAGACAGAGAGAAATGGGGCGGGCGATGTCAGATGGGGCGATGGCAGGGTGGGCGTGGGAGCGGGGTGGCCAGATCCGGCATTACTCGATCACCATGCAGCACGGGAGGNGCCCCGTGGTGGTCAGCAAGGGGCAGCCTGCAAGCGGGCAGGGCACACTGTCACCCCAAATTACCAGCATTCCAAAACCCAGCACCCCAAAAACCCCATCACTCCCAAAACACCAGCACCCCTCCCCAAAACCCAGCACCCCAAAACCCCAACATTCAAAACCCAGCACCCAAGCTCCCAGCACCCCAAAACACCCGCACCCAAAAAAACCCCAGCACCCCAAAGACCCAGCACCCCAAAAGCGTGGTTGTGGACCCATCCCCAGGGAACAAGACAGGGTGAAGGTGCCCAGGAAGCCCAGGGAGTGTGGGAGCTGTGCTATGCTGGCACAGGGGCATGCTGGCTGTCCCCCACATTGTCCCTGGCCCCACGCCTGGTCACGTCCCAGCCCTGTGGGGATCTGGCCACCCTGGTCCCGGGGGAGCGAGGCAGGGGTCTCACCAGCCAGCGAGAGGAGGCGCAGGCTGCCCATGCTCAGGAGATGCTTCAGTCCAAAATCCTGCACCTGGAAAAGAAAATGGAATGGGAACAGGGTGGCGACACTGGGGGGTTTAAGTTTGGGGGGTGGGGGGTAGCCACCATGGCACTGGGGGCTCAGCATTGCTGGGGCAGGGGGCTGGGGAAGGGTCCAGGGCAAGGAGCAGCAGCAGGATGCGGGGACAGGGTGCAGGATGCTGGGGTAGGGACCAGGGTGCGGGCTCAGGGTGCAGGGAGCTGGGTGCAGGGACAGGTTGCCTGGCCAGGGTGCAGGATGCTGGGGCTGGGTGCTGGGTGCAGGGGCAAGGTGCCGGGGCTGAGTCCTGCTGAGCTTGCGGGAACACCCTGTCCCTTCCCAGCACCAAGCTGTGGGGGCTGCAGCTGGCCCAGGGCACCCACCCCAGGGACCTGCCAGCCACCCTGCCCCTCGCTGTGCCAGCTGGGACAGGCCTGGCTGAGCCCCCCTACCTACCTGGCAGCACCAGCGCAGGTAGAGGCTCCGCAGGGACGACATGGTGGACAGGTAGCTGAGGCCGGTGTCGGTGATCCTCACACACCTGCCAGGGACACAGGGTGTCAGGGCCAGCTGGGAGCGGGGCACCCATGGGTGTCCCCAGACTGTGGCCCCCCCATCCATTGCCTACAGCACAGCCCAATGCAGTGTGTCACAGCATGGCATGGCATGATGTGGCATGGCATGGCTTGGCATGGCGTGCCCTGGCACAGCTTGGTATGGCTCAGCATGGCATGGCATGACACGGCATGGCTGGGCATGACATGGCATGACATGGCTATGGCACGGCACGGCTTGGCATGGCACATCACGGCTCAGCACAGCTCAGCACAGCCCCGTACCTGTCGAGCACCAGCTCCTCCAGCTTGTGCAGGTCACAGGCGATGTACTCCAGGGCCATGTCGGTGATGCGAGGGCACCAGGAGAGGTCGAGGCTGCGCAGCTTCCGCAGGTTCTCGGCCACCAGCTCCACGCCATCATCCGTCACTTTGGAGCATCCCGAGAGGCTGAGGACACTCAGGTTGGGCAGGCTGTGGACCATGTTGACCACGCCATGGTTGGTGATCTCCCAGCAGGAGTTGAGGCGGAGGGTGTGGGTGGTGTAGCCTTGCTTGGCGGTGAAGTAGGCGAGCGCCGTGTCCGTCACGTGGTAGGCTTGAAGGTTGAGCTCGGTGAGGTTGGGCAGGAGCTGCGAGATGGCGGCAATGGCATCGTCGGCCACGTTGATGCAGTCGCTGACGCTCAGCGCCGTGATGCGGGCGTTGAGGCTGGACCACAGCCCGGCTTCTGTGAAGTCGTTGCAGCCCGACAGCTCCAGCCTCACCACACCCTGCATCTGCTCCAGCATCACCTGCCGAGGAACAGGGGGTCAAGGGCACAGTGGGCATAGCTGCCCCCTCCCTCATAACCTCGTGTCCCCACCCTGACTCCCTCTGAGACCACTGAGCTCTCATCCCGCTCCCCCAGACCTGTGTGAGTCCAGCCTTCTCTGTGGGACTCCCTCCTGCTGTAGGACATGCCAGCATCAGCAGGAGACAGGAGGGGACATGCAGAGACCCCTGGCCACACCCCTGCCCTGTAGCTGTGATGTTGGCTGGGGCAGGATTCCTCATTTGGGCGCCGCTTCAGCAGGATGTGGCCATGGAGCAGCTGGTGCTGTGTTTGGCCCTGGCATGGGGCCAGGGACCTCAGTGGGGACCTTGCTTGACCCTCTGCAGGACCATAAGTTGTCCCATCTCCATCTGACCTGCAGCTCCCTGCCCAAAAGACCCCTCTTGCTGGGGAGGGGGATGTCCTCATTCCCTGAGCCCCACTCACCACCTGCTATGGCACCCACCACCCAGGGGCAGGGCCACCTTGGCTGGTGACAGCATCTGCAAGCAGCAGAGATGACTCCCTCCTTGGCAGCATCCTCACCCCCTGCCTGGGAGGAACACACAGGCTGCAGCCCACCCCACTGCCCAGACCACAGGCAGAGGCTCCCAAGACTTCCTATGCTCATGGGATGTCCACGCTCCTGCCTGCTCCTTGCCAGTGACCAGTGAAAGCTCTGCCTGCACATGCACCCCCAGGCCCACCAGGAAGGACCTGTCATTGCCACATCTCCTCCACCCTGGTCACTTTGCTCGAGTCACCTACCTCCAACCCTGCGTCCGTGATGGTTGACCTCTTAAGGCTCATGGACTTGACCCCCTTCTTGGAGAGGGGGTAGTTATCAATGAACTCACAAATGTCCAGGTCAGAGACACCCACGAGGCAGAAGCCGTCGAAGCCACGGACGGCGAAGCCCTGCAGGCTGACAAACTCCTTCTCACCACCAGGCAGGATGTTGTAGAGCTCTTTGGTGTGCAGGACGGGTGTCAAGCCCACCCAGAACTTGGGTTGGTAGAGCACCCGCCTCCACGCTTTGCACACCTGT
Organism: Heliornis fulica; assembly: GCA_013399135.1. Lineage (NCBI taxonomy): Eukaryota > Metazoa > Chordata > Aves > Gruiformes > Heliornithidae > Heliornis > Heliornis fulica. The sequence continues at coordinate 12,639 of VXBZ01010329.1, read as the reverse complement.
GCCAGCACGCACTTCTCGCACGCCGAAAAGTACCAGAACAAGCGGTTGAGGATCTTCTCGTCCACTGCCAGCTGCCTTTCTGAGGGCGAGCCGGGCAGCCGCTCCGGTGAGGGCTGCTCCGAGCCTTCGCTCGTGTTCAGTCCCACCAAGGAAGCGCCGGGAGGGGAGGAGACGCCGGCCAGAGTGGCCAAGGAGAGTGGGGAGGCCAGGCTGGGGATGGGCAGGTCGCTGCGGTGGGCTAAGGCCGGGCTGAGGATGGCAGGCACGGATGAAGGCTGGCACAGGCGGTTTTTCACGGCGGGGGTGCCTTTGGTGATGCTGGCGGAGCCGAGGCCGTTGGGTTGCGTGGGGATCTTCACCAGTCCATTGCGGGGCAAACATGGGGGCTTGGTGTCGCCGTTTCTCGGGTTCGACATCTTCCACTGCTCTCTCTGCAACACAGGGATGAGGACTGAGCAGCTGCCAGTCTGCACCAGCACCCCCCTGGCAGGGAGAGCAGGCAGGGGGGGTGGGCAGGGCTGGAGGTGTTGTGACACCAGCGGAGAGGGAGACCTTGGGGGTCCTGGGTGGCCTGTGCAGGGAACAGGGCGGTGCAGGGCTGCTGGGCACAGCTCTGTGCCCAGGGCACAGGCTCTGAGCTGCTGCATGGCCCTGGTGTCCCCTGTGATGGGGGACAGATGGGATCTGTGCCCAGATGTTCACATCCTTCTCTGGGCCTGGTATCCAGCTGCTGATGGGAGCAGGGTCACAGCACCACAGGCCGGTTTGGGTTGGAGGGGACCTTTAAAGCTCATCTCATCCAATCCCCCGGCATGAAGTTGACACCTTCAGCTGGATCAGGTTTCTCAGAGCCTCGTCCAACCTGGCCTCAAATGTCTCCAGGGAGGGGGCACCTACCCCCACTCTGGGCACCCTGTGCCAGAGACTCACCTCTCCCAGTAGAAAAAGTCCTTCCTTATATCTAGTCTGAATCTCCTCTCTTTCAGTTTAAAACCATCACCCCTCATCCTATCACCACAGGCCCTGCTAGTCAGCACTCATCTTCCTAATAAGCCCCCTTTAAATACTGAAAGACCACAAACAGGTCACCCCAGCTCACTCAGCCTCTCCCTAGAGAAGGGGTGTTCCACCCTCTGTTGCCTTTGTGCAGGGCAGCAGAGGGGGTGGTGATAGTGGTGGAGCAGAGCTGCCCGTGCTCACTGTGCCAGCCTGGGTTGAGTTGGTGAGCCCATGCCAGCCAGGAGCCTCACCAAACTTTGCCAAGCCTCGAGGCCGCCGGGCAGCACCCCAGCAAACCAGGCCAATAAATATTTCAGCGTCAGCGAGGCTGGCTTTCCAGCGGCCCCGCCGCACCCCACCATCCATTAGTCAATGCATTTCCCTCTATAAATATGGACATGAATAATTGATAGGGGCTTGCCCACCCCCCTGCCTCCCCTGACCCAGCTGGTGTGGGTGCGGGGCCCTGCCAGTGTGGTCCCCATCCAGCCTGCACCGTTTGCCAGGGTTGTGCCAAACCCTGATGGGTCTGAGGCTGGAGGGTGTTGAGCTCCTGGCAGCCCCTGGGAACACCACGAGGAGCTGGAAGTCAGGGAATTGACTTGCAGCCCGGGGGACGAGGACATCCAGCTAGCCAGTGGGACCTGAGGATCCATTCCATCACCAGCTCCCCCTGGACCCAAGATAAAAGTGAAGTAATTATTTTAATGACTTCATTTGAGATGGAGGCAGCCAGGTCCTGGTGGAGGGGCACCAAGGGAGGAGCATCCTAGCCAGTGATGCTCATGGCCCAGCTCCATGGGCTCTGAGGATGGTCCATGCAGTCCTGGGGGGATGGCAAGCAAGTGGGATGCAGCCCATACCCTCAATGTCCCCAGCCTATATCTTTCACCCTCACAGCACCCCTGGGCCTCATGCTCCTTCCTGGAGCATCCATGGAGGGAAGCAGCCACCCAAAAGGTGCTGTGGAAGAGCCCCGGTGAGCAGGCACTAGCAGCACGGCCAGCAAGCCCCAAGGGATGCGTGGTGTGTGATGACACCCGTTGGAGCCCTCCCCGGCCACGGGGGGGGCCACAGGACGGGGCTGGTGCGAGCTCCCGGGTACGAGTGGCGGCAGCGGCGCAGAAGTGCCTGCAAATGGTCCAGCCTGGTGGCAGCAGCACGGTGAGAGCCCGGCCTCTGGGGACGAGCCCAGCCCTGTGCAGACAGTCTGGCGCCGCTCCCTGCTCGGATGCAGCCTCTGCTGCCTGCACTTACGCTGCCCGACCGATGAGCCAGGCCGCTGATGCTTGGACGTGTGTTCAATTCGCTTGAAAGCACGAGGAGAGGAGGAGAAAGAAGGAAGAAACTTAAAACCAGCGTCTTGGCGCTTGGCAGCAGTTAGGGAAGCGAACAGAACGTGCACCAGGGTGTCTAACACAGGCACACAGCACAAATCCAAACAGATAATTACCAGGCGGCACGGAAAGGCTGTCGTTCTGGCACGGAGCCCACAGCCAGGGCCGTTCGGCACGCTGGCTGCCCCTGGGGAGAGGGCAGGTGGTGGCAGAGGGGCAGCTCGGGGCCTTGGGAGCCCAAGGGGACACTCATGGGATGAGACAGATGCTGACAAGTCGCTGGACTGAAATGCAGCCAGCGGGAGTGTTGGCAATGGATACAATCAGCTCAGACCTCGCCCGGTCCCCGCGGCCGGGCTCGGGGGGGAGGATGAGTGGATTCAGCAGCTTTCCCAGCACTGCCTTGGGAAGCTGAGCCAGGTCCCCCCTGCCCTGGGCGTGGAGGCTGCCTGTCTGACTGACAGAAATCCGGAACCATGAGTGAGCTGGGATGTCACCTCACATCGAAAGATGGATGGAGAGTCAGGCCTTCTGGGTACGGGCAGGTTCCAGCAGTGGTGGGGGGAGGCTGAGCAGGCAGGCTGGATGCACATGGCTGCATGTCCCTAGGGAGATGGGCAGGTAAGAGTTCGGGGGCTCCTACTGCCCCAAAGGAGTGGGACTGTGCCTGAAGATGAAACCCAGCCTGGGGAGGGAATGGGAAAGAGAACCACTCTGTCCTCTGTCTCTGGCACTGTGGGGCAGCACCGGGATCTGCCCTCTCTGGCCACAGGAGAGCCCCTGCCTGCAACCCCCCAGGTCCCTGCACCCTGGAGCTGAGGCCATGTTGCTCTGATATACAAAGTGCAAGTACCACGTGCCATGGAGAGCAGAGCTGCTGTGTGCTGGGTGTCCCAGCACTCTGCCCAGCTCCAGGCCATGCCTCCAACTCACTGACATGGAGCTGTCAGTACAGAGTCCCTCTGATGTTCCAGCATCTCCCCAAGTACCTCCAAATACTTTTTGGTGACCCCGAAGCAGCAGGAGGGCAGAGATCTGGCCCTTCCTCCTCTCCCTGATTGCAGATTGCATGGCTGAGCCAACCACAAGGCCACCAAAAGGAGAGTTCAACACTTGGTGTGACCATCCTTACTCTGTGACCCCACAGGAAGGGCCCAGCATTGCCACCCCCATAGCAACCCCCCTCTGCTCTCACGGGGGAAGCAGCAGAGTGCCAGCTCCCAATCCACAGTGGGAGGAAACCTGACAAAAGCAAAGGACAAAGTCTTTCAGTCTTCTGAATTCACTCCAGGGTGCACATTTCACAGGAAACGTCATTGCTGGAGAAGTCACTCCATTCAGGAGGGTTTTGTCATCCACAATGAGCGATGATGCAGTGGTGGGGGGCGGATTTGACGCAGGAAGAGAGAAGAAAGAAGGGGGTCTAAGAGCCTGTCACTACAAACATTACACAGATCCTGAAGATGCTGGGAAGAATAGGATAAAAGCTGCCAGGAAGACAGGAGCTTGTCCAAGCTGTTGGGGAGTTTACCATCTCCATGTGGTAGTGAAGAAAACGGGCAGGGATGATCAACACCCGGCTAGTACCACCTCTTTGGAGGGGGTGTGTGTGTTGGTGTCCTCTTGGAGACCCCCGGCTGCGGCAGACGCGATGCGCTGGGTCAGCCCGATATCACTGAAGACGGGCGCAAGGCCGAGCGCTGGGTCAGCCGGGCTCGGAGCCCGCCGAGCCCCCGGAGCCCCTGGGATGCCCGGGCGTTGGAGCTCGCAGGGCAGGGCCGCTCAGCACCACGGACAGCGGCCCCGTCCAGCGTCGGGGGCCTCAGCACCCGACAAGGGCACCCTGCACACGGCACCACCCCCCGCCCCCCTATCCACCTCAGCAGCCCCCTGGGAGGATCCACTGTTGCCCCACCAGGTCCCCGTGAGCCCCGCAGCATTTCCCCCAGCCTGCGAGGGGCCCTGTGAGTGCCCTGCCAGAGCCGAGGCTGCTGCAAAATGATTCCTGTAGAGCCGCTGCTTCGGTGAGGGAGCTGCTCGGCAGCAAGCAGCCATCACTCATGGCTTCCCGCACACACACACACACACTCACACATATATATATATATGCACACCCAGACACCCATGGACAACCACCCAACCACCCCTCAGAGCCCCGGGAGCCGGTGGATGCGCCTTAGCGTTCAGCTGCACATATAGATGCGCCCGTACACACACACACACGGAGATAAGCGCATGCACGCGCGCACACACACACAGAGGGTTGCATCAGCTGAATTCATTAGCCCATCTATTTTTACTAATGCAGCAAATCAAGTTGCTCTACCAGCAGAGAAAACACAGCCGAGGCACAGTGCTGTGGCAGAGCGCACAGACGAGGCTTTTGTCCGGTGCTCCCGAGGGTAAGGGCTCCCCAGGACTCCCTCAGCTCCACACGACCTCCCCAACCAGCAGCAAGGCTGTGCAGGCTCTTGCTTTGGGGGGGTTGAGCCTGCCGACCAAAGCACATGGTAGTGCTGAAGACAGCCCACCATACAAATTGCCTTCCCTGGCAACACTGTGTCCTGTTCAAGCCGCTCCTGCTCTGTTCCTGTCAGGCCAGGGAACAGGCAGAGGGATGTATGACCGCTGACCTCTGAGGCCAGATCACTTTGGAGGGCTTGGATCACCCCATCAGTTCAGAGGAGTCAGAAAATACCCCAGAGATGGAAGGGCAGCGGGTGTGTTTGGGTTGAAGCTGCCTGTACATGTGCTCAGCACGTTGATCAGCACTCCTGGGCTCAACACACAAGTCAGCTGAGCGAGAGGCTGAGAGAACAGCTCCAAACTCAGTGCTACATATTCACCTGCTGCACAAGACAGGGATTTGTGGCAAAGGACCTCACCACTCCGCCTGGCCCTGGAGACCCACCATTTGTGTGCTGGGAGCTGGGAAACTCCTTCCTGAGATAACCTGGGGAGCTCCTTAGGAGATCAGAGGACTGAGAGCTACTCTCCTACTCCCTTCTTGGATTCCGAGGATGCCAAAAAGCTTTTTTCACCTTGCAATGGACAAAGAGGCTCAGGAGGGATTGGGGAAACAACTGGTTTGAGAAGCATTCCTGCCGGCTGCTGCTCAGCACTGGGATGGCTGATGAATCCATCTCTGGGTCTCAGGCAGCTCACAGCTGGGCAGCAGAGCTGTCACAGTAGGGACAACCCAACACAGCTCTTCCCCAGGTCCCACAGCCTCTCCAGAGAGCAAGGGCTAGGGCTGGGCTATGCAGGGCCATCCCTATACCCAAGGAGCCAGGAAAATGATGGCTGAGGTGCCAAAGCCAAGCTCTGCTCAGGTCCCCACCACTTCCCGATAGCCAAGAAAACAGCTTGTGTTGAGGGGCACTGGGGAGACACAGCTCCTGTCCCCATCAATATAGGGGACTGGTCGGGAGGATGCAGAGCACCAGCCCCCCAGGCCTGGCCACATAAAACTTCCTCACAACAGGAAGCAGGTTTCCCCACCAGCCCCTCCTGCTGAGACCCACATCTCCCAAAGACATCAAGCCCTGACCTCCCTCCCCAACTCAGGCAGCCCTGTGTCACCTCGGGGGGAACCCTACAGACAACATGGGGTGCACTGACCAAGGCAGAGCTGAACCTCAACGTGTTGCTCTGGGCCTGTCTCCTCCAGCCTCCTCCAGAGGTACCAGCCCTCACTGCCATGGGAGGGTGCTCATGCTCCCCAGTGACTGAGGTGAGGGGAAGATGGAGCAGCTCCTCTTGTGCTGGCTCCTGCCCTTGCTGCAATGCCAGTCCAAGCATGCCCAACCAACAGCACTCAGCACGTTACTTTTTGCCCCTCTTGGGCCCAGGAACAGGGTGAACAAAAATGTAGGATCCCATGAGAAGAGAGGAGCCAGTAGACCATGGCTCATGGCTGTGCCTAAGCCCCCTGTCCAGTGATGTGCTCCCTGGGTACTGCTGGGACCTGAGCCTCTTCTTCAAACCCTTCATCCCTCCAGGCACAACAATGGCCATGCAAACAGCATCATACAGATACGAGCCAAGGTTGGGCAAGGCAGGAGAACATCTACCTGGCACAGGGACCATAGGTACCAGGCTCATGGGATGCTGCTGCAGGCAGGTGGCCTTCAACTATAGTTCTCCCTGCTGCACAGGGTTACAGGGGTTAAATGCCAACACAGGCTCCAAAAAGATGTTAGGTGCACCCCTGGAAGCAAAGGCACTGGCTTGGTCCCCCTGGCCACCTGCTTTCCCTAGGCAGGAGCTGGGCAGGGGTCACGTCTCCAGCAGGGAGAAATGGTTTCTGCTAACCTGGTGAACATGGCCAGTCCCCATGGCAGGGAGGCAAAGGTTTGGTGGGGGTGGGATGCTACAAAAGGAGCCCTGCTCGCCTACACACCCCATCCCGCTTCCTCCTGCACCATCAGCACCTACTTGCCTCTAAAAGCCCCTTTGCCTTCTCTGGGAGCTGCTCATCTGCACAGACTCTGGTGAGGAGCAATGGGTCATGGCTTGGAAAGAGAGAAACTGAGACACGGGCAGGGTGACATGGCTTTGCCACAGAGCCACCAGAGTCTGAGTCAGACAGAGTTTAAACTCACGATGCATGAAGGAAGAATCCAGTCCCCAAACTCAAAATCCTCCTGCTCCAGTCTCCCTTCTCCAGCTGGAGTATGGCCATGCCCCCATGGGATGGTCAACATGAAAGGGACCCCACTGGAGGGGACAGCAGGACCCTTTCCCCTCTTCTGCCTTCCCACTGTGATCCCTCAGCTCAGGTGAGTGAGGGTCCCTTAGACTCTGGGAGCAGGATTTGGGGAGGCAGGAGGTTCCCAGCACTGGCCATGCTTGTCCCGATGCTCCCCACTACGGTCGAGCCACTGGCACAGGGAGGGGAGCAGGCCCAGTGCATGGCAAAGGAATCGATGTGGGGGAAGCCAGCTCGGGGAAAAATAGATATCTAGCTCATTAAAAATGGATGCTCAAGCAAGTCCTCCCCACTCCAAAGCCACCTCCCTCCCTCTTCCTGGTAGTCAGAGTGAAATCAGCACCCAGCTTTCGGAGGAGGGGAGATGCCAGCATGGCATGGTTCTCGCTCTGCGCCCATTGCTCCCACCCTGCTGCGTGCTGAGACTCCCTGGGTGCTACAAATAGGGCCTGAGACCCCCACAGCCCCGAGAGAGGGTGGTGGAGGAGCAGGGCCTCTGGCAGGTGCATCCCTGCTGCAGGTACTGCCACGTTCCATCCTCTGCTGCCCGGGCACCGCCATGTCCCACCAGCACTGGTAGATACCCAAGAGCCAAAGCTACCTCAGCACTTCAGCCCAGTGCCCTGTGGCAACCCCAGACCCCCACCTGGGTGAAGTTATAGGGGTCTGTGCCTGCCTGCTGCCACAGCCCAGTGCCTCAGTTTCTCTCATCACTCAGCCCAGCCTGCCCCAGCCCTTCCATGGGGCTCAGCTCAGCCCCCAGCCCTGACTGGTCTCACACATGGAGCCCACTGACTGTACCCATCCCCTGCCCAAACCACTTGCCCCCAGCCCCTCACCCCCCTCCTGGGCTGCTGAGGTGTCCCTGGCCCCGTGCTGGTCTCTATGGGACCTCACTGTGGGGCTCAGCCCCCTTGGCCCCATCCCAGGGCCTCCCTTTCCTGCATCCCCAGGATGGGGGGTGGCCAACTCTGTCTTCCCCCACAGCCTGTGTCACCCCATCATAGAGGAAAGCCCCAGCAAGGTGTTGTGGTCTCAGGGTCTTGGGGTGCAGACTTGGAGGTGCTCACAGTCCTGTGGTTCCATCAGAGAGGACAAGGGGCAGTTTGGGGGCTGGCAGCAGAGGGGAGCTGTAGCCAGCAGCCCCACACCTGGGTGACCCCCCAACCCCACGGTGATGTTCTCCCTAAACCCTCAGCCCAAAAATGTCTGCATCCTCTGGAGGCCACCTGACCCCCCCACAACCTCCTCCTCGCCATTGCCCACCTGGTGGTGCCTGGCCATGCTGGGGGGTGTGGGGGGCCTTTCTCCATCTCCTCTCCCCCTCCCACTACCCCCAGCATCCCCCCCTCCAGTTTGGGGTGTGGGGGCAGCATCACCCCGTCGATCACTGACCACCATCCTCCTTTGAACTACCGGGAAGGGAAAGCGGGGTGGTGGGGGGTGGGGTGG
>VXBZ01010328.1:3704-26256 GCA_013399135.1 Heliornis fulica | reverse complement strand
CCGAACCTGCTCTTCAAGTACAGGCAAATGCTCCAGTGCATGTTAAAATATGGTTTGCAGAGGAGCGCTGATCTCTTGCGCTTAGTGCAGAATGATGTACTCTGTAGCCTGGACTGAATACACGGTGTGGATCTCCTCCAGAGTTCCCTGTGGTCCTTTTCAAGCTCTGACCTTATCAGGCTGCTGCCCAAAACAAGGGTTTGTGTGGGCACTTTTACTGCCTCAAAGTATTCTCAACCTCTAAAATTACAGATGACAAGGGGAGTTTTTCATATTCATAGACTCAGTGACATTTTCTTCTACCCATGAAAGAACAGTAAAGGAGCTATTATAAATGCAGGTCTGAAGTATATGTAGGAGGTCTGAAATACCATGTGTCTATTATTTCTTGACTAAATCAATTGTCTTAGAAAAGTATTTTTGGTGTATATTTGTATGGAAAATGGAGGAAAACAGGAATATATATCTTCATAATATAGCTGCTAGTGTATATTAACATAAGAACATAAAGATGATACATAACTTGGTGATATGTTCTAGAAATCTGCCATAAATAAGGTTTCCTTTTTCCTATGTATTACAATGAAATCTTCAGTTATGTGACCAGATGTGATTTATTCTGCGATTTCAGGAGGTATGACATAGTCCAGGAAATCTCTTTGACATGAAAGTGTACAACCATCTCCAGTCTTGATTCCCATAACAACTTGGTTTTGCCCAGTACAGAGACTTAAAGAACTGGGGAGATCCATTACTTAAGAACATGGAACGTTATTTCATCAAAGAAAAAATGTGGTGGTGGCTTTTATACCACTTATAAGCTCCTATTAGGTAAATGCCATTTCTTAAAAGGGAACATAATATGTAAAGGAGCACTTTATAAAGACTAATGTCAATTCAGCAGTGTTCTCTAAAGTGACCTTGCGAAATCAGGGAAGGCAGGTTCAGTACTCCTCTGAGGAAACATTGGATGTGCCTACAAAAGCTTTCAGATTTGATCAAGACCGTGCTTTTGAAGCCTATCTCCAAGTTGTTTCTATTTACTGCACTTTGGTTCATAGCACACAGCAGTCTTGCCATGCTCAGCATGGATCTCTTTTAAAAAGCTAAAATGGAATAGACTTGAAAAGGGCATTTCATGTACCGCAACCACAGCCACCTACACCACTCCGCCCCTGCCCCCCCTCCAAAAGAAAAAAAAAAACCCAACCCAAACCAACCCAACCCAAAACAAAAAAACCCAAAACAAAACAAAGCAAACAAGCAACAACAACAACAACAAAAAAAACCCACAAACCAAAACAAAATAAAACAAATCAAACCAATAGGAATAAGAGTACAAATAAACCCTGAAATGCATGTTGTATAGGTGTCAGGCTCTTGCCTCCAACTTGCTCATGTAGATATTTTTTCTGCAGCTTGCTGTTGGGTATGTATACAGCAACAATTGTATCACTCAAAAGAACAGATATTACAATTTACAGTAAAGACATTCTGATGTGAGGGTGTAAAACTCACTGAAGATGACACTTTTTGGAAGAGTATTAAAGTTACAGTAGCAGCCAACAGATCTTGTAGTAGTGTTACTGTAAAACTGTAGAGCTGCTTGTTCACGGTGCTAATAATATACCTACTGTTCCCAAAAACCTGTATAAATTTGAGTTGGCATATTAATGGCTTCTGAATCCATGTAAATGTGCACATTATTCTTCCATTTCTTAGTTTCTCTCTATGAAAGAGTTATTGTTTTCTTTTATGTAAACAAAATAAATTTTATTTTCTGTAGCTGTTAAAATTAAGCTGTATGCATCTAGGCGATACAGAAATATGTATGAATTTGGGTAGGTAGAAAGGGGATGTGCATTTTCCCTGCTTGCCTTTAAAGAAGGACTTTCTAGAGAAAGCCAAATACCTTAAAAGATGTTTTTGAAAAATTAGGCATAAACGTGACTGTATCTATTGACTTTGCTAGATTACGGATTATGCCCCACTGGGCATGAAACTAGACGATAAGAAAGTGAGTATCTTCAATTATAAGTAAAAATCAGGCTTTTGTAATAAGACTATGTATTAGCCGCAGAATTCATGGTGAAACCTTGAATTGTGTTCAATTCTCATGCTGCTCTTAAAGGAGACAGGCTGTTTATTCTGATCCTCTGAGGAAGCTGAGGGCACAGTGGGTAAAACATCACCCATAAATTACAAAAATGGTGGCTGTAAACTTTAACAAAGGACATCTGTCTTCAATACTGACAATAGAAACCTTGGAATATTTGTAGTAGCAAATATACTGCAGGCAACAGGTGTCTTTATGCTCAGCCACTTCATTACCTTGTCTTATCGTGTGGCAACAAGGTTTGTGTTGTGAGAAAAATACATACACATTTCTCTGACTAAAATCCTGCCGGCCCTGTTGAAGTCAATTCTTTTTGATTTCAGCAGAACTAGGGATAGAAGCAAAACACATTCTAATAAATACTGGTTAGGCAGTAGAGATTTAAATTAGCTGCTCTGCCTGCCCCACCTCAGAGACAATTTTTATTTTTCTCTTGAATTATTTTTTTCTTCCTTATTGGAACAAAGTTTTACTCATAAATGTGGATGCTATTTAAATAAAGTGCCTGGTCCTTCATAGAATTATACACAATGTATGGTGCTGAAACACTTTTTTGTTTACCATGCAGTTGAAATAGTCCAATTAAGGGCACTATTGTTTGACTATTAATCATCTCTTTCTGCCCCCTGGCAAAATTGCCATGCTGTCTGATCTTGTTGGGAATAGCTATAGGTGCCAAAAGATTATCCCATAATGTCTTCTGAAGTTGGACGTTTAACAGATCCCCTGTCAATAAAATCAACAAAGTGAATTATAATCAACATATGAAGCAGAACCACTAAGGGATAATCTAGTGGTTTTCTGTCCTCTAGGAATGGCTGGTAACTAGTACAAAGAGCACAGGAATTGTAAGGTGCATGATTAGTGAATTATCCCACATGCTGTTATATATTATCACACATAAGTTTGGGCTAGGGGGGAGGGAGGAGAGTAGAGGGAATTACTAAAGCAGAAGACAAATCCAGTATAAATGTAAGTGAATTTATGACATCTTAAATGCTGTGAAATTATACAGGATTCCAGAACTATCAAGAACACTACTCGCTATCAAGAGTAGTCATCGCTGTTAAGAATCTTTTGGCCTATCAGGGTCCTTTGGGGGACGGGTAATTTATGACAATTTCCTGACCATTCTAGCTCTATTGAAGTGGTATGTTATATTCTGCATATTCTGAATCCTGCAAAACTCACCATGGCTTCTACAGGAACACTTCAAATACCGTGGTAAGTAGACTAAAACAAATCCTAAAACAATTACACAAAAAAACTCACCGCAAATCATGATTTGCATTTATACTTTAGTACAACTGTCTACTTCTACTTCCAGAGACACATCTTTACTAAATAAACTTCATAGAAAGGGAGGCAATGTTGACTTTTTTTAACTCTTTGAACTTGAATGTTTTTTTTAAGGAACTGAAAGAATTACACTAGTTTTTTCTGTCTAGGGAGAGTTCCTCCTACTACAGTCATTAGGGAAAACTTATTGGCTCAAGCTAAACAAAACATTCAGTTGTTAACTTTGGCAGATGAATTTTGTTGATGGTGGACTGAATCTGAGGCTCTGTCCTCAGAGTTCAGAGGTCATGTGTGAGTTTGTTACACTTGCTTGTTAACTCTAGAAAATAAATGAATCTGATTAAATTCTCAAAAAATGCTTATATTTTAGCATTTTTTCATACAAAAAAATAAAATTTATGAGGCATAATTGAAGAAAAGACTAGAGGAAGTTGTGTATAAGATTAAGGTATTATTAAATCAACTCTATTGTGTTTTCAAAATTTAAAAATGTTTTAGAGCTACAATAAATTTTTTGATAGTACTATCAGCCATAAATTTTAATAACTTAATAAACATTATGCCATAAAGTGGGGCATGTGGCAAAATCCTAGAGCTGTTTGTGCACAAAGTATCACAATAGTAATGTGATGTGTTTTGTTTACCTGGATAATGGCAGAGTGACCCGTTCTTATGCATAATGTGTGGTGATGGTCATTAATTTTAATGAACTGCTTCTAAGAACTTGCAAGAATCAGGATAGCTGACACTGCTATCTTCTTTCTCCATCTGTTTCAGGCTCTTAGGTATTGATGTTGAATATAAGGAGAGAGCATCCCATACTACCTCTCTTGAAGCATGTTGACATTTTAGGCTGTTGGCAAAGTGACTTCAGTGTCAATATACATCTTAATGGCTGACCAAAGATAGTAGTTTGTCACTCAGTTTACCCACAAGGACAAAATAGGGATAAATGTGGATTTATTTTACATGTGGGGAATGAGACAGAATAGAATGAGAAAACAGCTGCTGAAATTGCTTTGTATTTTAACAGTTGAGGGGATTTTTGCTACAACTATAGCTTATAGTGATAGCTGGTTTTGACTGTATGCAGAATCAGCATCATCAAATACCTGTAACTAGTTAGCTTTTTTCCCTGCACAAGAAAACAACTTTATTCCTAAAGGACGCTAACATATTAACTTCTTGCTACATTTTTAGGAAAAGGCGAGACCATGCATGTCATGGTGCAGCCAACAGCACCCAGTGCAATATGCCTACAGGCTTTTATCTTGAAATGCATTGGCTGAGTTAATCCTGCACCCATGTTAGTGCAACACAGCACAGACCTGAAGGTCACAAGAGTATGTGCAGTGCAGTACAGCATAGTGCAGCACAGTCCTGCACCTTCTCATCCTGGATGTTATGTGTGTAAGTACAGCAAAGTACAGCAAGCTCCCTGTCAGGATCAACAGAGTAGCTATCCAACAATGAGTACAAGTGCAGAGTTGCATGCATTGCGATATCGTTATTTATTGATAACACAACACCTACAAATAGGAATTTATCTTTACTAATCTTTTACATTCTATACTTTTTTTTTTCTTTCTGGAAATCTCATAAATCAATTTATAATAAAAAGTTCCTCTCAATTTCCATTATTTCTCCCATGGAAAAAAAACCCAAACAAAACCCAAAATCAACTGAAAATGCAACAGATGGGATGGATGAAATTTAATCCAATTTACATGACTTAATTGAGAGAAAGGTTGTACAATAACTGAAAAGGTATATACATTTTTTGCATCTTATACAATCATAATTTCAGAACATCTTGAAACGATATGCATGTCTTCATTTATCTATTTATTACAAAGGGAGAATCCATTTTCTTTCAGATTATGTTTATGTCTTGTGAAAGGAGTCCCCATTTACTAGTGGAATTGACAAAGACCATGTATCAAGTGGTTGTTTCTACCTTTGAAGTAATTTCATGTTGTGACATATATATATATATATATGCATGCACTCCAGGTATATTTTGACTTAATGAAGAGCTTAATAAAAATAAGCATTCATAGCTCCTGTGTAGTCAGATAAATTAGTTAATGCACAAACTGAGCTCTTATGTATTATGCAAAAGATTAGTTTTAACATTTGCATAATGTGCTACAAATGACCTACTGTTTCAAGCAGCAGAAGCTTGGTTAAAAGTGGGTTGAAAGCTGAAATGACGTCAATAAAGTAATTACTCTTAGCTTGGCACATCTCATTCACTGTCAAAAGTTCAAGACCTCCTATAGTGCTCAGAGAACAGCTGAAAGGCATTGGAGGTGAGGGTAAAGCAAAAATAATGCAATGGGAGGCAGCAGGAGGAGCAGAGAATGATCACTGTGATTTAGCTAGCAGGGATCCTTAGCTCTTCAGCATCTGATCCAAAATCCCATTAAAATGGAATGTGTCCTTTATGCTTTCTTAACAAATGTTAATCCAGACTACAAACTCTAAGGTATGAGATCATGCTAACACAGAATTGACAACTCTGTGAGCAAGATCACTGTAATTTCTGAGGGTAGAGGAAGGTAGGGAAGAAGACTCTTTCCAGAAAACTGGAAAGAGTTCAGTGGTAGCTTCTCTACCTGAGAAACAGCAAGCATTTGAATTTGCATTATGAATATGCTCATGTCTGAGAGTGCCACAGAGAGTGGACATGAAATACATGGTTTCCAGTTGGTCTTTGTTTCGTTCATTAGATGGTCAGAGACCTTACTGTTTCCTCACATTTCATGTAGGAAAAACTCTCATGAAAACACACTCACAAAATTTTGGCTTGCTATGAAAACAACTTACAAGAACAATAGGTCCATGGCACTGACACTATTCAATATGTACTGTCTGAGTCAGCATTACTCATAAAATATTATTCTCTAGCTGTCTGTTGATAGCCTGTACTAAAGACATTTCAGTCCCTCCGCAGTCCTGGGGGCTAAACAACCTCTTTAATTGTTCTTAACTTCCTCTCAAACAAAGAATTAAATGAGTGTGTTAGAATTTTTAACTCCATATAGACTGAGGCATGTGAACAGAGCAATTAAAAGATATACACTACCACTGATTGTATAATGAGCTTCTCTCTGTAATATGTTGGAAAAAACACAAAAGCAACTTGTGCTGTGTACAGGGAAGGAATACAGGTGCCTAAGCTCATTTAATGGATTTTAATCTAATTTTGAGGGGGGTCCTTAATAAAATTCAAGAAGAAATAAATCAATACACAAAGTATTATTGCTTTACTTACTTATTTCTTGTTGCAAAAAAAAAAAAAAAAGACTGAAACAGACAGTCATTTTTCATTAGGGGCCAGACGAGTTTGCAAACTGAATAATTTTTTTCATGGATTTTACCTTGAATTTTGTTTTCCTGAGGTAAAATACAGTCTAATAACCTATTGTATAAAAATGTGAGTCACAAAAGTTGAATTTCATCATTGCTAATTCTTGCAGCTTGTTAATATTGGCCTCATCATACTTGATGGTTCCATTGAAGCCCTGGGCCCCAACACTGTGAAAACATTAGCTAAAGGAAGTACTAGGCCTTCAGGTTATGGCATAGAGTATTAAAAAAAAAAATTTAAAGAATGAAAGAAAAAAAAGAGAACCCACTTTGGGGGCTGGGCCATGGAGGAAAGAATGGTTGGACAGCTGTTGGGATTGGGAACATTACAGCACCCAAAGGGAACGGCTGCCTAGGGTTGTCCATGGTACAATGGCCCCTGACGCATTGGACACTGGGTCCTGCCCTTTGCCCTCACCAGCACTTCCCCTGCTGACATGCCTTTGTGCTGCAGTCGTTGAACTGTTTAGAGCCTGTGCCTCCTCCTGAATGGGAGCTGCATGCCCTCACCACCAGCTGGGGATGATGAACATTTTAAGTTGCACAGTCCATCCAATACTAGTACTTCTTCCTACTCTGACTTCTGTTGTTCTTCTGATTCCTTGCACAGTGCTGATCAAATATTTGAATTGAGAATAAAAGGCCTGTGGTGCTCAGGCACAAATGAGAGAGTGATAAGCCCATCTCATTTCTGTTGCTCTATCAGGAGGAAGACAATCAGCCTGAATGTCCAGTTAAAATCGCTTTGGGGAGAAAGAAGCAAGAAATTAAAAATTGTATATATTTCAATCAAAAATATATAAAGTCCTTGGTTATTACGGGGTGTGTGTGCATGGGTGTGTGTGTGTAAATAAGCAGGGCAACTAATAATGGTAGGTCTTCCCGGGGCTTGTTAACAGCCAGAGGCATGATGTATCAAAGTCAGGTAATTTTTATCAATCAGGTGAAGTCTCATTCTCACTGTTTCACTAGGAAGCAGTGTTTGCAGCTATCTTTATGACAGCCAGTGTTCTGTCTTAATTAGTAATATTATTTCTACTTCACCTAAAATAGCTGAAGGGTTCTCCCGGGATCTATTCTTGGATACAATTAGTTTAATCTTATTATTAATGGTAATATTTTTTTTCTTGCTTGGATTATCATCTGTATGCCAATGATTCTATTATTTAAACAAATAATTATTACATATTAGAATTCCATTTACTGCATGACAATAACAAATCATGGTTACCGCTTATTCAAAGTAAATTAGTTCTAAAACACTAATAAAATTAATTGCAAGATGTGTGATTGGGAACTAGAGCTAGATAAAACAGGAGCTCTTTATCATGGTCTTGGATAGTGCATTACTGGAATAAAGCTACCAGCCTTAAATATCTTGGTGCTTGTTAGCAAACAAAGAGTAATTGAAACTTGGTTGCTAAGAGACATTATTTCTTATTGTTGACAATCATGATTTTCTTTGATTGTTACTTCTATTGTTGTTCATTACACAAGCTAAATGTTTTCATATTACATTGAAAACATGCTTTGGATTCCAATTGTTCTATGCAATACCACTGGGTCTCTTTAAAAAGCTTTCAGTCAGGATGGCATGTTCTTGGAAGAGTGGTGGCGTGGGATTTTCTGTTGGAAGAGTGGTGGTGTGGGATTTTCTGTTGTAGATGTACTTTTTTTGAACGCCAGAATGGAAGTTGTAATTGCAGTCCAAGGTTAGCAATGCTAGTGTTCTCTCACATACTGCAGGTGGAAAAATTTGTAGCAACACTTTGTTTGATGTCAAAATGTCTTAGTGGCACCTTACATTTTTCAGGTGCTGACACTGGCTTTTGAGGAAGAAATTTTAGTCATCTGAAAAGGGGCTTCATTTTAAAAGCTGCAATACTCCATACTCTTTGAAAGATAAGTCCCACAAAAGTGCTTTTATTTCACCCAAAACCATCAATGACAGCCCACAAACATTGTAGCCACGTTCTGGCAGGGTATTCTTTGGCAATTAGAAGTAGTCAAAGCTCCTTGATTGCTGTTGCAAGCAGCCATTTATCATTTTACCCCAAGCAAACCTGTTTGATCAGATCATGTAGCGATTTTGATTTTGATCCATATTATTTGGTGTTTTATGCAAGGGGTGAAAGATTAATAGCAAAACCCCAACCAGAGTTTGAATATTTTGAGCAGTTAAATAAGCAACATAAACCAGGTCAAAACTCTGGTCTGTGTAAATTATTTTAAAACTTGAAAGGGGAAAAAAGTGAAACAGCAATTTGTAAATTATCAAATTTTTGAAGTTTAAATGTATAAATTGTCTTTTAAATTAAATAAAATGTTGTGTATGCATATTCTGATTCTACCAGAAAATACTAGGAAAAGGCAGAAGGCCATAGAATAAAGGCTTGTGTTATAAAGTAGAAGGATCAGTGAAGATTTTTAATTCTCCAGTAGATGCATAATTTTCTTTGCAGGGAGCTGTGCCATATACCTTTTCTTTGGCCTGGTGGGGGCCACTCCAGCTATTAACTTCTTCAGGGCGGCTGAGTGTTGCTTACTTCTCTAGGAGCAGAGTCCACAAATGGAAGAAGTGCACATTGCAGCAATTTACATGACAGGATTGGTTTACATAGAAATTTTCAGTGTGACTTTTCAGACTGGGAATGTGTGCTTTGGAGAGAAGCTAGTAGCAGTTCAAGAGGGAAGGAGGTATGATCATTTTTGTTTTGACTACAGGTTTTTTTCAAATAGGGAGTTATATGCCTGTGTGCCTGTGAAGTCAGAGTCTGCTCAGTGCTACAGAGCACAACTGCTATATACATCAGTCCTTGTGATGTAAACAGAACATACATCATAATAGAGTCACTTCCATCAGGAAAATGGAATTTGTGTCTGTGTGCGTGTATGAGTGCATGACTATTGGGCACACATGGAAACCCAGTGCAGCAAAAATAGCGTCAGTTTTAATTTCCTAAACACCTAGTCCCATGCTGGAATTTTTGAGCTTGAATTCCTCCACATTATTTCCAAGGTTGGAGATATATTTTTAACATTAACTAAATGGTCTGAAAAGCTGCTTCCTTCATTCATGTAGAGAGCAATAGATTCTACTTCTTGCAATCTCTGGGAAGTGAGGTTAGTAGGTAACATCTTGGTAGAAGGTGAATATTGTGGAGGGACAGCTGCTTTTTTTAATTTTCCCCTGAAAAAGAAGTAAGCTTTGAAATATATTGCAACGACTATATCCTTTGCGCGTTTCTATGTGTAGTAAATGCATGCTGGTGTTGATACAAGGTTTTCCAAATGAGTGTTTTGCTTTTGTAATCCATTTATCTTAGTATTCTTTTGTTTCTTTGTATTAAGTTCCTATCAATTGGCCTATTGTTAGGTACTATGACTAATTTTAGTTCCCAATTTGAATGCTTAGTTAAAGGTTTCCAGAGTTCCAGTTTCAGAAAGTGATGACAGTTGTGTAAACGCAATGCAGCTACCACTGGTTTTGAGTAATGTTATAAAGGACTGAAAGTCAGTCAATTTCCCAGTGAAATATTTTAAGAGAGTGAGGATAAAACCAGAGAAACCCACAGCTGGAAGTACAGAAATCAGACTTTATCCAACAGTCAAGGCATAATTTTAATAGTTTCAGATTCCTTTTGTGTAATCTGAATGAGTTTATTACATATTTATAGGGAGTTTCTCTAATGGAACAGCCAGACTAGATCTCTCTTGAGACTGAAGTTTTCAGCCCCATTCTGTATGCACTGTATGATTTTGAACCATGCAAGAACCAAGCTATAAATTCTGCAATCTGTTCTCTGGATAGAACTACAGTGTGTGTGACTACCTAGCCTTTTGGGACTTCATTCATTCGGGACCAAAAATAAGTGTATACATAAAATCTAGTCACCTAGTAATCATGGGAAAGAACTGTCTGTGTACAGAAAAAGGATCAGGTTGGGTTGGTGACTTTATGACAGCTATTCAAATACGTTTTATTTCAAAGGTAAAATGCCAGAGGTTTAGTGATTTGGAAAATACTACTACATAAAGAATATGTTGTATGATGAACGCAATAAGTAAAGAGTAGTGAGAGCAAAAATAGATTTAAATGTCTTAAAATGTTCACTGTTTCTGTAACAGTCCCTGTGATAGATCATCCTTATAAACATTGCTTGAGTCTCACTGCAGGGCATTCACTCTGGAGAGATGTTTGTCAGTGTGGTGCATGCAGACTGCCTTCTCACTAGGGTTTCTCTCTGTGTATCAGGCAACGTGCTGAAGGAAACCAATTTATGCACTAAAAGAGAAAACCTTGAGATAGCCTTAACAAAGTCATTATCTTCTGCACAGATTATCTTCACTGAGGTAATATCACTGAGCCAAATAAAAGAACACGGATATTGGTATGTTGCATCCTCACTGTAAGAGTGATTTTGTGGAAGGTGATATCGATGCTAAGATCTGATCTACCCAAGATATCATGTCTGTCTCATTTGTTCTCTGCATGTTGTAGTTATACACATGGATAAATGCATGCAACTATCAACATGGGTAACTTCTTTATTTGTGTTTACAGTCACATTTTGCTATCTGTGGAATTGGTGTTGATACTTGCCATCTCAGTTTGCTTCAAAAATAATCACATTAAAACTGGCACACATGTCGGTGCAATAAAAGGGAAAGGGTCTGGTGTCATGTGAGTTGAGAAGTATGTATGGCACTTCACTTGCCCATGAAAAAGGATACTTGGATCCTCACTCTAAGTTGCTACTGCTAACTGAAACAAGTAAAAGAGGGTTTTCAGTCTTTTACTTGAAGTAAAAGGAAGTTACTTAACATCTAGACCCTCAGCTACATTTGATGCTATGCATGACAGTATCTGTGGACACTAGATTACATTTACTATACCTTCTAATTACCTATAACACAAACACTCCTGCAATTTTATTACACTCTTCTGGGTGGTGATGATAGGACATGTCTGAATTCTCTCACTCTCCCATGGCAATGTACAGTGACGTGTCCATTCTGGTTTGAAAAGGGAGCTAATCCTCCAGAAAGCGTCATTAAAAAGAAAAAAAATCCTGCCTCTTAAAAAACCCCTACTATTAAACTCAAGAGTGGAACTGGTGCAGTGCATAGATTGGAGTAGCTTGAATTCAAGCAATATTTACATGCATTTTTGTCTACCTATGCACACAACACAGCACGTGACATTCTCTTTCAAGAGAACGAGATGTTTCAGTGCTATGAAACACAAGATGATGTTCTGCTATGGGAATTTGCACCTCTGTGTTTGAGTGCGAAATAGATTAGCCATGTTACCAGCACTGACTGGTGATGTTTTATTCCTGGATTATAGTAAAACACTATGAAGAGCAGAAGGCAAAAATTTGTAGTGTTGCCAGTTCTTGTGATGTAAGTGTGAGTTCCATGCTCTGTTTTGGTTTTTATAATACCAAAAGTATGAAACTTTTGTTCAGGACTTTTATTCAGGAAAAGGTTTTGATGTGATTACTCAAGATCATAGAAACATAAAATCATAGAATGATTAGAGTTGGAAGGGACTCCCAGAGGTCATCTAGTCCAACCCCCTGCAAGAAGCAGGGACACCCCCAACTAGATCAGATTGCTCAGGGCTTCATCCAACCTGGCCTTGAACGTCTCCAGGGATGGGGCATCCACCACCTCTCTCGGCAACCTCTTCCAATGCTCCACAAATCTTACAGTAAAGAACATTTTTCCAATATCCAATCTAAATCTACCTCCCTCTATTTTGAAACCATTACGCCTTGTCCTGTCACAACAGGCCCTACTCAACAGNCTTCTCATGTTGGGGGTTCCAGAACCAGACACAGTACTCCAGGTGAGGTCTCACGAGGGCAGAGTAGAGGGGGAGAATCACCTCACTCGACCTGCTGGCCACGCTTCTTTTGATGTAGCCCAGGATGCGGTTGGCCTTCTGGGCCACAAGAGCACATTGTCAGCTCATGTTGAGCCTCTCATCCACAGGTACTCCCAAGTCCTTCTCCTCAGGGCTGCTCTGGAGCCACTCCCCGCCCAGTCTGTAGTTGTGCCTGGGATTGTCCCGACCCAGATGCAGGACCTTGCATTTGGCCTGGTTGAACCTCATGAGGTTGGCACAGGCCCACCTCTCCAGCCTGTTAAGGTCCCTCTGGATGGCATCCCTCCCCTCCAGCGCGTCGACAGCACCACACAGTTTGGTGTCATCGGCGAACTTGCTGAGGGTACACTCCATCCTACTGTCCATGTCATCGACAAAGATGCTGAATAGGGCCAGGCCCAACACAGACCCCTGAGGGACGCCACTTGTGACCGGTCTCCATTTGGACATTGAGCCATTGACCACCATCCGTCAAACCCATGCCTCTCTAGTTTAGAGAAGAATGTCGTGTGGGACAGTGTCAAAGGCTTTGCATAACAAATGCTTGAAAACATATGCAGAAACTGGCATGAAGTTTATGCTCAGATCTTTTTCAAGCTTCAAACAATGTAACATCTTCTAGATTTATGATTAATTCAGGATTAACCATTTGTTCAAAGGATAAAATGCTTCTTTGGATTTAGGTTTTATTATGGGTGTTTGTAGTGCATGAAATATGGGTCTGAGGCAATTAAAAACAAGCAATTGAATGATATTGGTACTGCTTCCTTTTAAGCATTTCCATTTTAGTTTTTCTGTGTTTCTCCACCTTTCTGTACGGTGTAGTTCCATGTTCAGTGCTTCAGATCACTCACTTGGGCTCCAGTGTTAGTTTTGAAAATTCTTCTGCCCGTGTTTAAAATCAAGGCATATGCACATGTATTTTGTTACCAGGTGTGGAGATACTACTTGGTGAATAAAGAGTATGGGAGCTATATATTACCTATTAGTTATGTAGCAAAACACCTCACATGTCTGACATAAATTAGTAATTCAAATTGTGGACGTGAGAACCTCCCAAACCCTCAAAGATTGAAGGAAGTCAGAAACTGTGGGATATATAATGTAGTGTTTGTAATGTTTTGTGCTTCTTCATTTTCTACTTTCACATAATTTTTTTTTTTTTTTGGATACTGCTTATGTTTCAGAATTATTTTTTTATGTCGCTGTAACTCTTCATTTCCACCACATGGTTTTCCCCAGGAATATAATTGATCTATTCTCCTTTGCAATGTTCTTTATTTTATTTTCACTTCAGCTACCTGACTTTCTTCCTCCACCCCAATATATCCTTTATTTCAGAATTATTTTCTCAGAAGCTTCCTGATTTATTGCTTCTGTTTTAAAGAAATGCATAAGACAATAATTGGTGCAGTCATTATTGCTTTCAGTTTACAGTTTAACTAGAATGGCATTCATTTTACTGATAAATGGTAGCTAAATCCATAAATCCAAAAAAAATAAAGTAATTACATTTTGTTTGAGAAAAAAATATTTTAAAATGCCTTACACTGCATCTTGTCAATGGAGATTGCAGGTTTTTAGTAGCTAGAGCTTTTACCCATCCTGAGTAAATGCCTCAGGGTAAGAGGTCAAGGACAAAGACCTCCCTCAGCTGTCAATATTCAGGCAATTGATCTTCTTGGTTTATTTAATCTCACCAACCACTTTCCTTCCTTTCCTCTCCCTTCCCACCTGCCTCTTTTCCCCTTCCACCCAGTCTACTTAGGGAAACAAAATGTTCCTGCTGCCAGCACAGCTTAGTGTAAGTGTAATATTACATGAATCAAAGGCCCTTTAGGCCATGATATAGACTGGTAATTTATTACTGAAGAACAGAGGCTTTTTTGAAATTTCCTTTAGTTCAGGCAGATCACTATGAATTAACTAGGCAAGAGGGCAGCAGGTGCTCTTATTAAATTTACAGTCACTGGCAGCAGACAGGGAAGTATTTAAAAACAGAACATGCAGCTGTGCTGACACATGTAGTTGCAAGTGTCCACCAATGTGTGAGATGTGTGGGGCTAGTTACAGACTTTGGGTCACTGTGCTTGAGCCCTGCGGGCTTGCAAAGACCAAAGGCCTATATATGTTCTGCTTATGATTAGGTCCCTAAAACAACAAATTGCTTGGACTAGACCTCCAAATATCTTTTGAGAAAAGGATGAGCTGCTTTTCAGGGCTGAGTTTTGTTGAACCTCCCAGCTGAAGTGACCTCAAACTTCAGAGAAGTTCATAACCTGATTGCAGCTTTGTGGTTTTGGCATTTTTCCACTTACCATTTTGTGAATCTGTGAATTAACAGTTTTAACAGATCTCTCCTTGATCTACATTCCCAGCTCAGTCTCTTCTGCCATGAGATAGCATTTTGTGTATAACTGGTATTTGAAATGATGAAATTACTAATTTGAAATGATGAAATGATGAATAACCAAACCTGTATTTTCCTTAAAAAAAAGGAAATTCCATGCAAAGCTGCTTTTCTTTCAATATCAGCCATCTCAGATTGTTTATTACAAAAAAAAAAAAAAAAAAGTATTGAAATACTTACTTTGTACCTTGAACTCCTTTTGGAGAAACATTTAAAAAATCAACTGATCCAAAGCCATTTAAATCATGTCTTCCACTGACTTCAGTGAGGTTTATATTTTGCCTTTAAAGTCTAGGTTTAAATCTGTGCTACATCTTGTTTAATTTTCATGAAGTTGCACATACACATCTAATGGCACTATATTGACCAAAGTCTTATGCCTCGTTATCTAAGTTAAATGCAATCCTTAAGCAGAATCATACAGAGGAGTCAGTGCTCTGTATCCAAAATACAGTGTACTTTGCTATTGCTATATGACATATAGTGTTTGTATATTGTGCACTGTAACACAATTGTGCACCGTAACATAATTGTGCCTATATTTTTCCCAATATTCCTTTCAAAATATTTAAATTTTTAAAAACATTTGAAATTATTTAGTGAATTAGACAAAAAACAAATTATGCAATTCACCATGTGTGAAGACAATGAAGTATTTTTTTTTAAATCTACGGACAGTTTGTGTTCTGAATTAGCATTTCCTTCCTTTGCAGTGTGTCTGACCCTTAAAGCAAACAAAAGGAAAACATACTGCCGTAGTTCCTCAATAGTCTTCCTATGATAAACCTCCTTTCTCGTTTACAAATCACCAAAGACAAATATAGTTATCTGTGGGAGATTTGAGGAAGATAGTTTCTCTCTCTTGTTTTCTATTTACAGTTTCCCTGGGTTCATAAAATGGTCTGATGTTACAGAGCTCTGAACAAAATATACTGCTTTTAATAGAGCCATTTATCTGCTTTTGAGAAGATTAGCATGCAATCCCTAGAGACATTTCTCAGCTAATAAGAATAAAATGAATGCTACTTGTACACCTGTAATCAAATTGCTTTTTATTCTCTGAACCCTTGGCTGACTGAAAATCTTGTTGTTTCCTAAGTGAGCATTTTACAGATCCTGGTAGTGTAGGGCTGGGATTTTTTCCTCTCTTTTTTCTTCATTTTCCCCATTCAACGTCCATCACTAATTGAAAGAAAAGCAGGACAAACTAGGCAAAAAGAATACCTCCATCAGGATGAAATCCTAGCATTTTGGAGGGATGAAACACAATACCAGTAATGATTCCTTTGTAGGTATCACAGCCCAGTCTGCAGTGCTGGTCAAGCACTGCAGACTGGGCTGCAGTGGGCTTGGCTGGTCAAGGCCAAGGATTTTTATGTCTTGAAGTATTCTGCTACTGCAGACTTGATTGTTCCCAGACAACTGGCACAATAAGACACAGGTATCTAGGGGAAAAAAATTAAAAGAGCTAATTTAAGAAAAACAAAAACAAAAAAAAATAAACAAAACCCAAGCCCACCAGTTCAAAATAAGAGGAGGTGGGAAGTTAATTTAAGTATCAAAGAAAAACAATAGTCTGTCTGTAAAGTCTCTCACAGTCCAAATAAAATGTGTAAAATTAATTCTGTGCAATCTAAATTGTCTTTCAAGGATTTATAGTGATCTTAAGTTTAGTCTGGTGTCTTTGGACAGAATGCAATAGTTTTAACTCAAAATAATTTAAATAGCTATTTGGAGCTTGTTTTATATATATGTACAAATGAAATGGGTCTTTGTTGTCCAGTTCTGATGAATTTTACTGTGATTTTCACAGGATGATGTTTGGTTTTGTCCCATCATACTGAAATGACCTAGCTGTTATATGTGGGCCAGGAAACAAAAGTTATATTCAAGAGGTCTTCAATTGGGAAGCTTATTGGGACTAATAGATTTACTCTTGTACCACTGAAAAGGAATTTGTCTAATTCATTGACTTTATCTTTAATTAATATTAGTGCCAATAAATTTGCTAGACTGTTTGGAAAAAAGCCAGAAGAACAGAGCCAGAATGCTGTTAGATAAGAAGATGGTATGTACTAACTGCTGATTGATGTTAGAGTATAACCAGATAAGATGTTCGTGTCAGGATGTCTTTTCATGGATTTCTGATCAGATGTGATGCCAACTTGATACTGAATCTTTTATGCTCATCTGACTCTCCGTAATCTGCCAACATGGGATTCCCTGGCACTTGTGCTGACACTCACTTTGCAATGTCAATCATGTTCCCATCTCAGGCGAAACTAATCAGAAAGATTCAGCCAAAAAGGACTTCTCCAGTTGTCTCCGCATTTCATGAGGATAGCCTGTCACATGCTGCTTAGAACAAAGAAAAATGAGTTGCTTGCTAGGTGTGGGTCTTATTAACAACTTTGAATATAGCTGAGGTGAAATACAGGAATCAAACCTCTCTCCCTATAAAGAAAAAAAACTTATAGGGAAATGCCTCGCATGACCTGAAAATTATAGTGTAAAGCAGAAATTAACATTTCCTGTGCAGTGGTACAAGATGCTTGTATTAAGATGACTGAATCTTAACAAAAATTTTTAGCATTTTGTTGGATTTCTGCATCTTAGATATTCTTCATAACTAATTTTATATGAGGTCACTAGATCATAAATCTCATGAAACAGTTGCTGATTTGTCTTTTTTTTCTCTTCTTATAATTAAAACCTTTTCTAAATCGAAGGTGTATTCTGTAAAGTGAATGGGAGTCAGACCATATTACCAGCAATGAGGTTATTTCCGTAACGATGAACTCTTTCTGGTTTACTTGCTGTTGAGAATGGATGAGGCTATGCTCATACCAAAAGCCTGAGAGGACTTATAGTGAAGGTCTTTTTGCTGTGAACGTGCAGGAAACTATTTTAGACAAAAAGAAAAACATCTTACTACTTTCAGCTAGAGAGTTGATTTTTTTTGTACTCTGGATACTTCAAGGTAATACAAAACAAATGGAAAAGGCATGCAAAAAAATGTTGCATGGTCTTCATTAGGATTGAAATAATGATGGTTCCTCAAAAAACACATGCTCAGTCCAGGAATGATTTTTAATGGCTTCATTAATTAATAGTAGTCTGTGAACATTATTTCACTCTGTTAATAACTCTTTAATATTTATTTTACACAAATTAATTAGAGCTTAAATGTATTTTTCCCTTATTGAGTCAACTTCAGTACTGAAAACCTAGACTAAACATTCTTTCCAGAGGCCATATTCTTTCCATTGTATTTATAATAGAGATGGTCTAATTAAACTTTATTTTAAGAGTATTTTTTGACCTGTTCCTTTATTTTTTCCGCTGTAAATTCTTCCATGTCTCATTTTTAGTATTTTTCTGAGCAAAATAAAATGGGATACACCACTATCGAGATGCAATGCAACTCAGTCAAGAGAGGACAGCAGTTGGTGGGCTGTGTCAGGGCAGGTGGTTTGGTTTTTGTACATCTTCAACCCTGGCCTGAGAGAGGCAGCAGGCTGAGGAGGAGGGTCTCAGGGGAGGCACACTGCTGCGTCGGCTGGAACTTGCTGCCACTGCCCTTCAGCCCTTGAGCCACACTTTTCAATCAGATGTGCAAGGGACAGGGAGGTCTTTGTATCACCAGGTTCATTTCCCTGTGGGGGCTGTCTCAGGGATGGTAGGGCCTGACTCCAGGAGTCGATTTCCCTTTTGCACTCCCTGATGCTCCTCAAACTCATCACCTTGTCCTGCAGCTCCGTCACTCGTGGGAGGAGTTCCTCAACCTGGGCACTCTTCTCACAGGTGTGCTCACCACTGCCCCACAGTCCTGGGGCAGGAGCAGGACAAGCCCCACAGCCTGACACCCAGGGAGCAGCGTGTTCCATTGGTGCTCCGTCTGAGAGGCTGCTTCTGTCAAGGCGGGCTTAGGGCTGAGAGAGGCATCAGCCTTACTCTGGGTGGTCACCATTGTGCCTTGCTCAGACTTGCGAGGCTTTGGCTCCCTCCCTGAGCTAACTGCCATGTCCCACACCTGTTTTTCGACATACATATATGTGTGTGATGAAAGATACCCACGCATATTTTATAATTAGTTTTGTAAAATATCCTACGAAGTAATACTTGCTAAGAAAGAAAAAATTCTCCTTGGGATTTTGGGAGACAATTGTAATGGATGATGATATCGAGAGAAGCACTCTATGGACAGTTTGTATGTGCCAGTTATAACTTCTGTCATGGCAAGGAATCACCTTGTCTTCAGTTCTGCTGAAGTCATGAGGGTTCAGGGGATTGTTCTCATACCTCTGTTTTTATTATCCTTTTTCTTTCTTGAATTTGTGAATAAAACTCTGTAAATTGAGAAGCCTTCTGAAGGAAATTGTTTGTTAAACTGGTTAATTTATCTGAATTATAGTTCTAGTCATGGCTCTCTCTCCACCTCTATTTCACGCCCTCTTCTCCTTGACTTTTATTTTGCCCTTGTCTTTCCATCTCTTCCATTTGCAATAGTTCTGGTAAGTAGTCAGAGGTAGATGTACATCTTACATGTCTGCCATATGTACAAGTGTTGTACCAGCCTATTAAAGCCTTCTATAACTTAAATAGAATCCTAGCAAGTTTAACTTCCACTCTTGCAAGGTATTTTTCCCTTCAGTTGTTTGGTGCGGTAACATGGCAGTGAATTTTTGCTTTTTTCAGTCTCCCACATGAATCTTAATTGCCCCCAAGCTGGTGGATTTTTTTTTATCATGTAAGGCCCCTGTACAGCGTCTGTAGTGTTCCAGTTAAGACTTCCTCTCTAGAACAGATTTGGCATCTTTTCTGAGAGAGTTTCTGTTCTCAGTGAAATATCTCTTTCTCTTCGATATGTACGCAGACATATATATGACATCTTCTGCACACTCATTTCATCTTAATAGCATCAGTGCATTGAGGAAACAGATGCAGCTCCTCCTATAGTATCTGCCAGTTCTGACAGATTGATGGAAGTGAGACCTTTATCATAAATGTACTGTATTTTTTATAAAGATAAAAAGTAAACCTTGATGTTTTATTTCCCTTCACATTATTTCTAGTTCCTGCCTTGAAACCAGCACACACTTTGCTTTGATTAATGCTTTTTATCAGATTGAGGATCCTTTATTCTTTTTCAGTTGCCATATTTCTGGACTGCAAAACTGTTCTTCAGTCAGCTATATACACAAAACTGCAGAAAACAGGACTTGAATGCTGGTCTGTTCTGCGCCCCATGTCAGGACAAACTATACCAATCTGTTTCAAAAAACTCTCCAGTGATAAATATTTGACAATTTCCCCAGGCAATCTGTTCTAGTAGTTCACCTTCCTTACCCTTAGGAAATTTTTCCTAATCTAATCTTATGCTCCCTTATGCAATTTAAGTCCATTGCCTCTTGTTCTAACTGCCATTGATGTGGAGAACAAGATATTCTGTTCTTCCTTTCCCTGCCTTTTTTTTTTTTTTTTTATATGTATACTGATGTTCCCCTATCAGTTTTATCTTCTTTGAGCTAAGCAATGCCAGTTCTTTTAATCTTTCTCCACAGGTCATGATTTCTAGAAATCTTATTTTTCTCAGTTACTCTCCTCTGGACTTTCTAACGTTTTTCTTTAAGGTCTTTTTGAGGATTTTCTTGCTAACATCCAACCCCCTCAAAATATAGACACACATACACACACACCTTACAGGTGTATACCTGTAAGGGGAGGCTGAGGGAACAGGGTTTGTCTAGTCTGGAGAAAAGAATGATGGAGGGAACTAGTTGATGTCTTCAATGATCTGACACTGCATAGAGAAGACAGAGACAATTTCTTCTAAGGTGCCCAGTGAAAGAATATGAGGCAATGGTCACAGACTGCAACAGTGGAAATTTTAACTGAATACCAGGAGTGAGAGTAGTCAAGCAGTTAAACAGGGGCTCTCAGAGACTGTAAAACCTCCATCCTTCTTGATTTGCAAAACTCATCTGATCATGCTCTTAAGCAATCTGACCTAACTTGGAAGCTGGTATTGCTCTGAGTGACCTTGAAGGGTCCTTTCCAGCCAAAAGTATTCTGTGAATCTCTGCTACTAAAACTGGTTATGTGCATCAGTAATCACAGAATCACAGAATTACAGAATATTAGAAGCTGGAAGGGACCTCGAGAGATCACTAAGTCCAATCTCCCTGTCTGAGCAGGATCATCTAGAGTAGATCACATCGGAATGTGTCCAGATTGGCCTTGAATGTCTCCAAAGAAGGAGACTCCACAAACTCTCTGGGCAGTCTGTTCCAGTAATGATGTAGAGGTATAAGGTGAGGTATTCATTGTTATATAGTCCTGTTGAGTATGCCCAAATTATACTTGGCTTTTTTTTGTAACTTTATTGTCAGAATTTCACCCTGTGAATTCACTATAGCCTGTAGACTAACCAGTAGGACTGCTGCCCAGGAGGCTTTTCCTTCTGTTTTTATTCAGTTAACTACTGCTACTTGACCCTGTTAAGCCTTCCTTGTTTCTTGGCATCTCTCCTCTTTTATTCATTTTGTGAGGATCCTTTTGAAATTCAATATTGCCCTTAAGGATGTTTGCAGGCCCTACCAGCTTGCTTAGTATGTGGTAAATTTAATAAGCATGTTTTCTCATCTAAATCATTAATTAAAATGTTGATATTGCAGGACTAGGAAGACAGAGATCAACAACTGCTTTCTGAGTACAGCTTTGTAATAATTTTGCATCTACCTTAAGTAATTTCATCTCTACATGTTTTGGTAGCTTGCTTACGTGCATGCTATATTAGACAGAGTCAAAGGTCTTAATTAAAAAGATTACACTTACTGGTTCTGTTGTATCCATAAGGTATGTTACTCTGTCACAGAAAGAAATACACTAGTTTGACATATTTTCTTCCTTACAAATCTTTGCTGACTGTTGTTCATCTCTTTTTTTTTAATTAAATGATATTTTCTGCTGATGTTTGTAAAATATCTCTCTGCTTAAACATTTTTTCTCATAACTGAAGCTACATATCCGTACTAAATTTCCTGTAATTTCTTTTCCTTTCCAAATGTACCCAGATGTGCGTTTTCTTCTTACTCTTTCCTGTGTTCTGTGATTTCTTGAAGATCCCAGATGAAGCTGCTTCCTTGAGTACCCAGGAGGATGAATCATGACATGACTATATGAGTTTTAAATTTTTCACATAATCTGTTATTTTTTCTTTCATAATTGTCTTAATTTCTATCCCTATTTTTAAATCCTGTAGTTCATTCATCTAAATGTTATGATTGTCAGGCTCCTGTGTTCTAACTTAATCATTATTGGAGATTGTCAGATGGCCTGTGTTCCTGCCCAAGGTAGGACTTTCTTGCTTTTTGAGACACATATCAACGTTTTCTATATCTTTCCTTCCAATCACACCACTCTTCCTAATGAATGTCTGTCTGTTAAATCACACACTTTT
>VXBZ01010325.1:74950-88002 GCA_013399135.1 Heliornis fulica | reverse complement strand
TCTTTCGAGGTCCCTTAAAACTCTGTGACATTCTGTGACTCTGTGAATGCCCTTATGTATTATGGGGAATACTACATTTGACAAAACATTTAAAATTCCTCTTTTCTGCAGACAATTATATTTTCAGTCTGGAGAGAGTATCTTGGTTTTAGACTTTCATGCTCAGCCAAAAGTAGGTCCTGAAATACGACATTTTAAGTACTTCCTGTCCCTGTGTTATTAGTCACCGAGATGGATGTGTGTAAAAGGGAACCTTCGTTCTCATAATCCTTCCCCTAAGCTTGTTTATCCCTAGTGGATGTGCTCTTGTAACATCACAGTTCCCACACCAAATGTCAAAATGCTAATAACTGAGGATTATATCAATCATCTTTGAGAAAGTCAGACTTTTGGCATCTTGTTTACATTTAAAACCAAACCATACTAAACACAAAGATGAAAAAAAAAATGATGCAGCCAGTAGAATAGCATTTAATAAAGTTCGTATTTAAATCTGCTTAATTGCACTAGAAAGTTATTAATTAAGAGGAAATGGTTTTGCTTTTTCTTCCTCTGCCCCAAAACCATTAGCTACTTATGGAGTTTGCTAATTTAGCATATGCTGCTGGTACCTGGGCCACAACCCCACCTCACAGGACATTTTGAATGGTGTTGATGAGCTTGTTTCCTCCTCCTCATTAGCCTCATCCCCGTGCAAGGAGGGGCCACAGTCTGCTGCATAGTTACACTCTCCTTGGGGACAGAGTTTCCCCCAGTGGGAGCAGAGCTGCTGCCAGCAGAAAACCAGAAAAGAATTTGCCTCATATTTGAAGAGTTTGTACTGAGGGGAAATCTAATTACCACTCCTTCTGCAGAGAGAAGGATCACAAATACATGGAGACAATTATCTTTTCCATGGCAAATCTCTCCAAGTCAGACTTGAACCATATTAGTTGGGCAGCACAACAAGATGTGTCCTGTGCAAATCCAGGCTGTGTTTACACAGAAAACTTTCTGTTGTGCCAATCCAGCAGCTTTTGTGAGCATTGAGTGGCAGTTAAGAAAACACACCCCGAGAGTTCGTGCCGCATCGATGCTGTATGAGGACCTGGCTTTGCCTACAACCGCCACGAAAACGTCTGTGAATGATTAATTGTGGAATCTGAGCTTCACAAAGCTTGCATCAAAGCCCAAAATTGGGTTGATGTAAGAGAAGTAGACATTCTTTTGTTTGCCTTGAAAGCCCACATGGAACTGGTTTTCTACAGGAAATGTGCGTTTTAAGCAAGTTTCCTGGTGCACTCAGCCTCTTGGGAATCATGGTCTACTATGAATCGTTTCAGTCAGGGGTAGCTTTAAGCATGAACAAAGCTCTTATTAAAAACAAAAGCTAAACAGAAATCCTTCCCAAAGTTTAGTAATTGTTTATTGTGGTGTTGGTGATAGTAAGTGGTATTGTTAAGGTTAAAATGTTATTTACATTTTAATCTCATGTTTGTCCCTGCGTTCAACACATTGAAATGCAACACTCTCCATTTTGATTGGCACATCCAAGATTTACCCTCAGCTTGGACACAAACATTGGTTTGTTTCCTTGAAAATAAAACTGGCATGGGGAGATTCTGAGCTTTTAAAAAGTGCTGAGCAAGTAAAAGATATTAATTCCTGCTAACAAACCAAACCAAGCTATTTTCCTTGTCACTTTAAGAACAGAACAGGAATCCTTAAAGTCAGCATGCCTATCAAAGACCTGAACTGTAGTGTTTTTGAGAAGAGGGATGAGAAAGCTATTCTTTTTCTGAAGGAGAGAGGGAATGAAGATGGTCAAGGACTGTTTATGGAGAAAAACAGGCATTACAGATGGGAAATTTGCTGCAGTGTGCATTTCATACATCATATTTCTATAGCTACAGTATGTACAGTATACTCTGTAGAGTTTAGAAACAAACATATTAAGTCCTGGGCAATTTTACTCCATCTTCACCTGCAGTAGTGATTTCCATTAAGGAATTTCCTTTGTCTTCTCTTGCAATTGTCTTTCTGCAATCCCTGCAGTCCATGTAACCCCACCAAGGTCAAGGGTGTACCTCTGAAAAGCTCATTATCCACACTTTTTATTTTCTAAATTTTCTACCTCCATTTTTTCCTATCCTTCCCAGTTCTAGACATGTTCTGATCCAATAAAACATTAACAACCAGATAAATTAAAAAAAAAAAAGAGAAGCTTTCACTCTACCATGAAATATTTTAGTCTGGGAAAAAATATGGAGTTTCATTCAAGACATAAGACCTTGCACTATGTATATTCTCTGAGGTGAAATAGAATATTACTCTATTTTTATTACTGGGTGAATGGTGGCTGGCTGCTCTTTGGGTCTCTCTTTTGGGGAGAAAAAAATAAGATATCACTTTCCTATTTTCTCAGGTGGAAAATCACAATCCCCCTGTGCAGAATAGACCTTTTAATTCTATAATGACTACTCATCTGCCTTGAACAAGCTATGAGGGTATTGGCAACTCCTAAGCTGCAGAGCACTGAGGACTAGGAAATGTGCCAAAGCAGCCTGGTGTGTCTCTTGCTCTTGAGTTCCTGTATCCTGTATTGGAGATGTGTGTCTGGCAGATTTGTAGCTGTGATTTCTTGTAAATGTAGGGATTATTCCCCGTTTGACTTTGTAAGTGCATATAGAATAGTAAGAGTTATGTCAGAGCATGGCCCCACCCTTTCATTTTTCTGCCAGAAGAGCTGGCTACTGCTTGCAAAATGATGACTAATCATGGTAAAACATGGGTTTTTGACAGTTACAAGCTCCAAGGTGTTCTACCTAGAAACTTTCCAAGGCTCTCTCTACCTCTATACATCTCTTGATTATACTGTAAGCAGGCTAAATTGGAAATTTCTCTATGAAGAATCCTCAGTAGTGAAGAACTTAAAACTTGAAAATTCCCATTTAGTATCTCTGACTGAAAGCAGAGACAGATCACTGTAAATGAAGGATCCTCTTGGCACCAATATACATTAGAATACATTTTACACTTTAATAAATGAAAAAGCATATTATAATCTGGTAACTTTGTCTAGCCTATGTAGTGTGGATTCCAAAAAGAGAAGAAAAGTTGTTACTTACCAACATAAAATTATTTGTAGGATTCAGCATGCAGGTTACATAACCTTCATCCTTGTATCTGAAAGGTACCACAGCAAAACCAATTGCTTCTGGGATAGCCAGTATGAAGGACAGAAGCCAAATGGAGAAAATTTCAATGGCTGTGATCATAGGGATTCCAATTCCCTGAACACGGCTCCAAGATGCAACTGCTCTGTACCTGAAAGAGACAGACAGTGTTTTCCTACTTTCAGTTTCTTCCTTAAATTCAAAGATCTTTGTTCAGTTTTATAGGTTGAGTAAAATCCTAAACCTGACATCTTCATGGTGAGGGTGACAGGGCACTGGGACAGACTGCCCAGGGGTGTTGTGGAGTCTCCTCTGGAGATATTCAAGGCCCATCTGGACACAGACCTGTGTGACCTGCTCTAGGGAACCTGCTTTGGCAGGGGATTTGGACTTGATGATCTCTGGAGGTCCCTTCCAACCCCTACAGTTCTGTGTTTCTGTGATCTTAGACTTGTATTGCTTGGTTTTTCTGCCTACTCCAGGGGCTCTGCCTGCTATCAAGCCACCTAGGACACATCAGGGCACATAAAGAGGGGGTTAGCACAGAGCTGGCTGTCACCAGTCTGCTTAGGCACAGGATTGCATGGAATTCTGCTGTGTGGACTACATTAATGACTTCTAATTAAAGAAGGCATGGTTTCTGAGGACAGACTCTATCTTTTACTAGATGAACTGATCTAACAGAAAAAGCTTTCAGGCACAAAAGCCATTCTAATAATCTAAACCAGTGATCTCCTTCAGCTCCCTCAGATGTAACAGCAGTGCTGTCTGAAGCAGTCAGCTTCCATGCTATGAAATACCATGAAAATACTCTTCATAAAATTCAAATGCATTTGTTCTATTTACACTATTCAGTCCTAAAAATACTGGGTTTATGCAGCTTGTTCTGTATTTGTGTTAGACTACAACTGAGTGCTAGTTAGGACTGTCTGACAGCTACCTCAGCCTCTAGATCACCTTTCTGATGAGAAACTGAAGTATATGTCTACGAAGTCTGCTCATGCCAAACCCAGCATATTTTCCCACTTTATCCCTTAGATAGGAAGTTTCTCTGTAAAAGATGGAGTTATTAAAACTTGCTTTCTTTTGTGTATGTGTCTCATAACTGTGACCTTGGTAAAAGGTAAAAACTCTTAAAGAAATTTCAAATATAGCTCATGGATTTCTCCTTTTCCTCTTCCTCTCTTTATGTTCTCTGTCATTCTGATGCTGAAGGATTCTTTTTACCAGGCTGCAGCCCTTTCCTCAAGCAGGGAACTGAGAAGGCTGCTGTCCTCTCTTTATCTGCCAGTTTGCATGGAACTTGTAGAAATTTATTAGCCTTGAGACCTCAACCTCTCTGTCAACTCTGCTCAAAAGGTTCAGAAATTATTTGTGGAAGGCTGATAGGCACACAATACAGAGTACAATCCAGTCCATAAATAACATTTTCAGTGGCAGACTTAAGTGTTGTCTAGCAATAACTGCAGTGAAGAAGTTATTTCCAACAATTTGGCAAAGACTGCTATATAAAAATTATGGAAAGAGCCAACATTATTTCTTATCTTGTAATAATCTGAAATGTGTGTGGGAGAGCTCTCTGTCACTGGGGATCTACCAGTTTCTGAAGTGCTTATTTTACTTCCCCAAAATAATAGCACCTTGCCATTTGGAATTACAGTGCTACTTGGATATATCATGGCATCCACTCATGACATTGTTCTTTAGTTGTGGGAAAAAAAAAGTCAAGAAAGTTTTTTTATCTGCTTTAAAAAGTGCCAGAATAAGAAATCAATGAAGCAGGTAATAAACTGTAATGAGCTGTGTCACTTCACTGTCCTGACTGTGGCAAGCACTCTTCCTCAGACATGCCCTGACTTTCTGCCCCTCTGAGTTCTGGCAGATGCACTGGGATATGTACAGCTGCCACCTCTATTCTTAACACTTTTCCAAGGCATGAGCCAAGGTTAGGTTTTTCAGAGAAAAGCAAACGGGGTGGTCATTTTAGCTGATGACAGCAGCCAACTGGAATACAAAAGGGCCTAACAGCAGGCACAAGGAAGGGGAAAGTATGGGGAAAGGAGATGCTGTTGACAACCCAGGAGGATACAGATTGAATTAGGTAGGCTCTGAGTTGCAGGGGTGGGTGAGCTTTGGCAGGGAAGGACAGAGCAGATGAATTTAGCTCAGGAAGGTTTAGGCTGGAGGATTAGATTGTGGAAGGATTAGGGTGGGAATGTACAAAGGTGACTAGGAAGAATACAGACTTTCAGCATGGGCATGAAGACTCAGGGATAATACAGGTTTAAGGAAAAGAGGAGTTCAGAACTCTGGGTAAGGATGATTTGGGTGTACCTGGAAGCACTGGATTTTGAATTTCTGAGATGGAAGGAATGAAGGGTTTCCTAAGGGAAAAAGCATTAGTTAAGGGGTACAGGACCTAAGATGCAGACGTCAGTAAAATTTAGAGATTTTAAAGGTATCCTCACCCCTCTAACCAAGATACTAATTTGGGTTTCATAGACAGAGAATTTCTTCTGATTTTGTGTATCACACCCCCTATTTTTTGGGGAGTGTGCCTATTAACAGGATGGAAGACTGTTGAGTCAAATCCCCTGTAGCCTCAGTGTTAGAGGAAGGAAGATGCATGAATGCAAGATCAGGCTATAAGGCCCTCACAGAAACTTCAGAAAGCATTGTTACAGACATTGCTGGAAGGGGACAGAGCCTTGTTTGCCATCAGTCTTCAGTAAACAGGCTAGAAACCTTTGGTTGGTATCTCTAGTGATATCACACACTGCATATCATTATTTTCAAAGCATTTCAGAAAAGGGGGCAGTGGTTCACTCCTGGGAAAGAGGTCTATGAGAATTCTGAGAGAATCAAAATTAATTAACTGTGCTGAGATAATTGAGAAAGTAACATTCAGCATCATATCTTCTTAAACATACTTAATCATATTTATTCAGGGTCAGGCTTGATGGGGCTCTGAGCAACCTGATCAAGTGAAGATGTCCCTGCTCACCTCAGGGGGTTGGACTAGATGGCCTTTAGAGGTCCCTTCCAAACTGACACATTCTGTGATTCTATATCAAACTTCAAATTTAGTTTCAAATGATTTATGATCCTCTTATATTTCTTTTTAACATACAAAATTTTGACTTTAATGACTAAATGGAATACTCATAGAAATGTAACCTTTCACACAAATACTCAAATATTTGAGAACTTTAGAAACTTAACAATCAGTTTGAAGCTTACTTTCTACTGACTGGAAATTTTACAGTTGGTCCTATCAGCTGCACATGATACTATCTCGTCCTTGGCTGAATGATGTTCTTAGCATATGGGGGCCTGTAGACTGTAGGGATTTTTCAAGTAATAAATGTAAATTTTTTGTTATGTCACCTGTGGAACCATGTAAGTGAATAGAAATGGGTTGTAAGCTGTGAATCCAGTTGTTCCTTTCATTTTTGTATCTGTTCTGCTTTGTACACGAGAAGATCAGTGTCACAGAATCACAGACTATCAGGGGTTGGAAGGGACCTTGAAAGATCATCCAGTCCAACCCCCTGCCCAAGCAGGAGTATGTACAGCAGTAATAGTTTGGGTTGTGTGGGTGCTTTATTAGCAATTTTTTCCAGTTCACAATTCAAATAACTGTTAGATAAGGAATTATTGGCTGAAGAACTTTAGGAGTGGTTTCAGCTAAAACATAAGAAGCTCAAAAATTAGATCAGAATTTGCTAAATGCATATTAACCTGCAATTACTTGGTGCCTTTGCTCACTGCTCTAAGAGTGATTTGAAAAATAGTGGTAGTACAATTTTTTGAGTGGGCGTTCTGTGAGTTATGCAATCTATAGAATCTTTGTCTAGCCACAAACCTCCTATAATTGGGAGTTGGAAAATACTGCAGGGTTTATTTCCCTCATACTTAGAAAATACAGGATGTCTGCCAGGGAACTGACATAAAGTACATGCATCATGGATTACATTTAATTCCTCAGTATAAAATCTGCCTGCTTGTCTTTTGTCTTACTTTTCTTTTTTTCAATTTGCTTCTCTTTGGTCTCCAACCTTGTCTAAAATATTAATTTCTTTTCAAAGTAATTTTCTTTTCTCTTTTTAGTTGTGGCTCCTGTTCTATGCCCCCTTCCATTTTCTGCAGCTCACCCATGTGCTGTCAGCCTTAGTATGTTGTGCCCTTTGGTTTGTCACTCTCCTCTGTTCTCTTCTCCCATTCTTAACTATTTATCCCAACTTGCTTTTCATGGTTTCTGCAGTCCCTCCTGTGAGTTACATTGGGAAAGACACAGTATTTAAGGCCAAGGGATCAGTACAACATGAAATACAAATACATACAATTAACTATTTTACACACCTATCTAGTTATGAGTTGGTAAAGCATTTCTTTCAGAAGGACATCCCATCTTGATCCGAGAATACTGAGTGGGACATCACCTTTCCCTGGTGGTTTCTTGTAGCTCATCACCCTCATTGTTAGAAACATGTCCCTTATTTTCATTTGGAATTTGTCTGGCTGAAACCTTGTTCTGACAATTGTTGTCATATCTTTTCTAAGTGAAAGACACCATGTGTGTCTGATATACATCACCTTTAATTCAGTACTTGGATATTATATTTAAGTGGCTTCTTAACTATCATTTCTAATAAGCAACAAATTGAGATCTGTGAGGCCACAGAATCATTTCTGATGCATTTCTATTCCCTCTTCATGGATTTGTCACTCTTTGGGAAAGAATACTTTTAGAACTCTAGTTATCCTTCCAGCACTGGTGTCACTAATGTAGCGTGGCTGTGGTTTGTGCTGTAGCCTCAGTTAGTTTTTGGAACAATTTGGAGTCATTTTACCTCCTTGGTATCTAATCAGAATTAGAAAAGAAAAAGTACTGTGGGTCTTGTTAAATGAAATCAAGGAGCATATGAAAATGAAATCATGGGTTATAGCTTGCCTGTGGACTATCTGATTTCTTACAGAGTGGCTGATTTTGTTTCCCTATGCCTTTTTACTTCATTAGAAAATTAATTGGTCAAATGGCCCACTGGTATAACATTTCTGTTCTTTTAACGCTTTATGAGCAGCAAAAGCAATACAAAAAGGTAAGAGACTTGATCAAGGATGTAAGAAGCAGTCACTGTCTTGAGATGTGTGTCAGAACAATTCCTAGATGACACTCCTGTTGCTGATATGGATCTATTCCTCTTTGTGATGAGACACCTCAGCTGTCCTTCACTTTAAAGATAGCCAGCAGTGTTGGCTGCAAAGCTCTTAATACAGTAAAGCTCTTTGAGTTTTCTTTTAGTGGTAAAATCTTGACTTATCTAATATATTTACTGGAAGTCAGGCCAGATTGAAGTGCCTACTGTGAGATTACAGTTGTACACAATTTAGTGTGCAGAGATGGCCAGAAAGGCTGTAAACATATCAAATGAGATCTGTATCTTCACTCTTTTCCCTAAAACCATTTCTTCATCCAAATCATTATGCCCAAGACATAAGCAAGACTAAAAGCTCAGGAAGGGAAATATCCTTCCTCTTAGTCACCGTGAGGCACTGTTTGGAAAACCAGACTGTCTGACCTAGAGTTTAAACATGTCTGAGAGGCATCTGAAACAAATGTGAGCTTCCTCTGGGTGAAAGGCTGGTTTGGTGTTCTCTGTCAGCCTCTTACAGCCCTCTCCATGTGAGTGGACATTGTTCTCCTCACGTATGCTCAGCTGAGCCTTAATACGCTCTCAGGGCAAGTGACTTTGTGTGAGGGGCAGTAGTAATGAGTTTCACAATGGGATGTGGTTAGTACTGAGAACAGTCCTTGGAGGAAAAAATAATCTTGTTCTAAATTAAGCCTGTAGTCTGTAGAACAATCAGGACAGTGAACAGTTATCAAAGGGATGGAGCTCTGAATTCGTTACACCAACTGACTCTCTTTTGCTATCTGGTAAAATGCAATTCAGTATATAGACAACCAAATTAACTACAAATGAGATGGTTTTCATGTTTGTTCAAGAAAAAAACCCGAAACAACTCTCCTGTAGACCAGAAACAGCCCAGCTATGGCAGCACACAATTCCATGATTACTCATCTTCCATACTAAAAACCAAAAGTTAGCTGATGTGGAATTTTGTATTAATGTGACTGTGCCACTCCCAGTGCTTACTGAAGGTGCCCTCAGATCCTGATTTAACCTAGGTTTACTACTTCATCTCAGCCAATATCAGTATATGTCTGTATGCATCATAGAATCATGGAACAGTTTTTGTTGGAAGGGACCTCAAAGTTTATGTCATTCCAACCCCCTGCCATGGCCAGGGGCACCCTCCACCAAATCAGGTTCCCCAAAGCCCCATCCAGCTTGCCCTTTAACACTTTCAGTGCCTCACCACCATTGCAGTAAATAATTTTTTCCTAATATAAAATCTAAATCTACTTTCCTTCAGCTTAATTAAGGCAGTTATCATGCCCTTGCAAACAGTCCCTCTCCAGCTTGGTTGAGGGGCCACTTTAGGTATTGGAAGGCTGGGATAGGGACTCCCCAGAGCCTTCTCCAGGCTGAACCAGCCTGTCTTCTAAGGCACAGGCTCTGCAACCTTTTACTAGAGTAGCACCAGATGGTTACAAGAACATGTCCTTGGCACAGCATGTAAACTGGGGGAGGAAATTAAATAGTCTGAGTCTGATCCCATACAAGACTTTATAGTCCAATGGAAACAGCATTTGGTTGCTGTGAGGATTAGCAAATTTGTGCTTGTAAAACATCTATATGCATACATAAAGAGGTAGCTTTGGCTGAGTTACTTTCAATTTATGAATGTGTATCTGACAGTAGATCTAAATATAGTGAAACTGCATTGGTCAGAACTTCTCTAACAAACTTATTTCATATTTCCTTGATAAAGCAGTCCATAGGACTGTATATTAAGCTTGGCACATATTGTTTCAGAAATAGAATTAATAGTTCACAAGCTCAAAAACCCAAAAATTTAAATCACCTGTGGTACACTTTTCTGCTTCTGGCTTCAGCTAATGAGTAACAAATGTACTAAGGAACTGCATTTCAGCTATGGATACTACTAAATTGCTCATCCATTGCAAACTTTCAACATAAACTTTTGATGCAAAACCAAACCAAGAATAACTTTAGTTTCTTTTAACTTTGCATCACTTTACTAATACATGCAGTGTGTATTATTACTATTTTCTGTATCAGAATTACTGATATTTTGGACTAGAACATTATCAAGTAAATATAAGACCAATAAAAAAAGCTTTTACAGAAGGGAAGACTTCCTCTACAATTGCCATATGTGTGTGAAGAAAAAAAACAGAAAAAAATGTTCAAAAGCATCTTAGCTGTTTTTCTATCATAAAGTTTATGTATCATCCTGAGCACTTTTAGCAGAGGCACTGCTTTTCAATCTATCAACATCCAACTATCAAAGCAAGTATCTAACATGTTTTTCACTAAAACTCAAGTAGTTTTAAAAGTTATCAAAATAAACACTCTGATTGTGGTCCACAGGCAGTGAGGTGAACAAAAATTATTTTAAGACTAAAGTTTGTGATCCTGTTCCCATACAAAGCAAACATGAGGCTACATGAATGAAAGAAGTCTTAGTATTGAGTCAAATCCCAGTAATTTTTTGTCTGATAAAAGCAACTGAAATAATGCTTTAGTAGAGCTTTTAAACACCTTTAAAAAACCATAAAGTTAATTAGTCCAATAGCTTCACATTATATATTGAGGCACAGATGTGGTGCTTTGTTGTAGCCAGTTTATCAAAAAACATCTCTGCTGTAGATGTAAGTGCCTGCTAAGAGGACTATACCCAGTGCTCCTAGTTTAAGGAAAGCTTCAAGGACAAGGGCAATGTCTGTCAAAAGAGTAAAACATACTGTACCTGTCCACACTAAGGGCACAGAGATTAAGGACTGTGATTCCCACCGATGCCTTCTGTATAAAGGGAAGGAATTTGCAAAGAAACTGTCCAAATTCAGAATCTCCAAAAGGCCACTTCTGAGCAAGGAGCTGAAGAGAAGATATAAAATAATCAGAATATTTGAACAGGAAGTTATTGTAATTATAATTATTTCTTGTATTAGACAGCCATTTTAACCTTGAATTCTCTATAACTCATACTCATCCT
Organism: Heliornis fulica; assembly: GCA_013399135.1. Lineage (NCBI taxonomy): Eukaryota > Metazoa > Chordata > Aves > Gruiformes > Heliornithidae > Heliornis > Heliornis fulica. The sequence continues at coordinate 76,699 of VXBZ01010325.1, read as the reverse complement.
TAGTACAGAATCTGGGAACTGCTACTGTAAAAGCAGAGGGTGACAGTTAAGGCTTAGGTGTTGGCCTTGCCTTAGGTGTTGTTGCAGTATTGCAGTAACTTGTATTGTTAAAAGCTATTTTTTTATTATGACACTTCAGCCACTGGTAATGAATAACAAAAATCCAACTCCAATGTCATAACTAGTTACAAGTACAATGTCCCAGGACCAAGCAGTCAAAACACAACTCCCAGTTCATAGTGAGATACCTCAGAGCCAAATTCTCATGCTGCACGCAAGTGGATTCTTGTCATTGTAATGTACTGCCCTGTAACCCATGGATGTATTGGCTGCCAGATTCTGAAATGTGTGGAGAAAATGCTGTGCACCCATAATTAGTTCCACATGATGTTTTAAAGGACTGCCACCATACAACCAAGTGGGCTGTGCTACAAGGCAAAGGGAAAGCATCCATCTGGAAAGATGTGAACGAGTGGGTGGGGTTTAGGGCAGTATTTCCAGAGGTATTTACATAATAAATTGATTAATGTGAGTAGTTGTGAATAACTGGCATGTAAACAGTAATCTTTATAGCTGTAAGGTTTGGGCCAGTTACATATAGACTAGAGGATACAGAATTATTCAGGACAGTCAAATCTGCAACTGACTGCAGACTCTCAGAAGATCTCCCTCTACTGAATGCCCAGCAGTAAAATTACACAGAATCACAGAATCCTTTGGGTTTGAAGGGACCTCAGAAATTATCTATTTCCACTCCCCTGCCATGGGCAGGGACACCTCTCACCAGACCAGGCTGCTCAAGGTCCCATCCAACCTGTCCTTGAACACCCCCAGGGAGGGGTCAGCCACCACTTCCCTGGGCAACCTGTGCCAGGGCCTCACCACCCTCAGAGGGAGGAATTTCTTCCTAACATCTGATCTCCCCCCAACTTTTTCAGCTTGAAGCCATCACCCCTTGTCCTGTCCCCACACTCCCTGATGAGCAGATTACATTCAGTGTAACTAAATGTAGTAAATGCAAAATGATAAAGTCTGTACAAAGTGCTGAGCTCTAGCTTAGCTGATTCCTCTCAAGAAAGGGATCTTGTTGTTTTGAAAAATGGAGTCACTAAACCTTCTCCCCAGAAGGGTAAAGGAGTCCTTTGTACACTACTGGTTTGTTAAGGTTCTTCCCTAAGTCTCTGCTACTGAGCCTTTGCCAGGGGTAGGATACGGATGAAAAAGTGGTAAGGAGAGTTCTTTGCACTATATAGCCCAACAGTTCTTATGCTCTTACCAACTTCTGCTAAAGTGGGTGTGTAACAGGAAGCATTAGATTTTAAATGAAAATATCAAGTGCCTGAGCTAAATATGTAACGTTGTCAACATCCTAGAAGCAAGTATCCTAGTATATAGCTATTCCCTATATAAAGAGGGGGCATATTTTAAAGACAATAATGGTAATTGTCTTACTGGATAATGAAATGTTTATCACTAGTGTGCAGTCATTGGATTTATATTAAGCCTTATAGAAGAAAGGCTAGAACACAGAATATTTTGATGGTGCCATCTAAATTTGGAGATTTTTTTTTATCTGATTCTGAGGAAGATGGCAAATGATACACTGTGGTGCAACAGTTGTAAGCCAAACCCAAGCTTTTGAAATTTTCTCAAACAATTTTCATAGAATCATAGAATCATAGAATGATTAGAGTTGAAAGGGACTCCCAGAGGTCATCTAGTCCAACCCCCCTGCAAGAAGCAGGGACA
>VXBZ01010325.1:60191-74879 GCA_013399135.1 Heliornis fulica | reverse complement strand
TAGGAAAGGTGCTCCTTTCTTGAATTTCTGAAGATAGCCAGATTCAGATCTGGGAATGTCTTATAGAAGTAAGTTAGATTTAGACTTCACAATGGTTTAATTTTCAAGGGCTTGAGATAAACTAGTGGCACAACAAGCATTTCCAGTAAATGCAGAACATGCCACAGTCCATGGGCATGAATGGAAAATGGGAGAGAGAGAACAAGAAACCACACTTTCATCTGCACAAATGTGCAGGGAACAATGGACACTCTTGCATTCTGCCTGCAAAAAGTATTTGTGTTCTTTCATCAAAAGTGATAAATTTTTAACATTTTTACCATTACAATTACGATGATACTCATTGGAACATGGTTAAATCAACAGTATCTTGAATTGTTGTTTTCCAAGTTTAATTTCTTTCAGACCTGTTCTGCCAAGCCATCTTCATAGTTGGGCAGACTTCTTTGCTTACAGTCAGTTCATGTTTTGGAGAGCTATCTTTGCAATCTCAAGGACTAGAAATTTTTTTTTCAGTAGAAGCTTGGGCTGTGGAACTCACTCATCTAGTAAGAGTGGGTGGGTTCTGTCTGCAGAATTAGAAAAACAAATTCTGATTGTAGCTTAGTATTGCAGGTAAACATTCCATTTTTATTTAAATTCCTGTTAAATTGAAACATACTAATAGTGGCTACCTTTAGCAACAGTAATGTTAACTATAGGGAGGTAAAATCTCTGTTAAGGTAGGAGTTACATTTCTGGTGTTTTCACAGCGTGAATTTTTCTGGGCATTTTGCTGGACAGGATGTTTATCACTGAGTGACAGATTTGTAGGAATTCATCTCTTTATAGTCAGTCCTGATACGGATTTTTCATATCCTCTCTTTTGTAGCCATTCATCACAATGCTAAATCACTTGTGCTTTTCTTTCCCCAAAATAATACCTCAAAAAATGCTAGAAGCAGCAATGTACTACATGCTACCTTAGTCTCTCTAGGACCATACTCATACTGGCATTTGATTTCTTGTATTTCAAGGCAGATTTCAGCAACTCATAGCTTTCAGCCAACTAGGTTGTAATAATTTGAAATAATACTATGAAGCAAAATCCTGTGCTTTTAAAATGGGTAAAGTGTTACCCATCAGGCATAGTTTTTACTGGATTTTTTTTTCTCTTCAGCTGAACAGTAAAATGAGATTTCTGAACATAAGCTATAGGATCAATCCAAGTTTGTCTTCTCCCTATTTCTTGACAATGTTAGAATATCATATAAATATGGGAATATCATATCAATATGGTTCTATTTCTCTTGGTCTGTTACTGTTTTCTGGGATATTGAGAACTCTTGCCTTTCCCAAGAAGTGAGTATCTTAATTACCTTTTTCAAGGAGAAGTGAGTATCTCAATTACCATCAACAGGGAAAATGTGAGGACCTTTGCAGGACAACCATAGTTCATGAAAACAAATCTCCCTTGTGCCAGAACACTACTGAATGGATATTGCTAGGATAGGTGCCAGTGCCTCCAGAAAGAAGGTAATAATATTATGCTTGCAAGCTGTTGATTAGTTCCTCTGATTTTATCTGTATTTATAGACTGAATGAAATACAGTTTTCCAGCAGAGTCAGGATTTTATAACAGGTGTTTGCAGAGTGTATTTTTGCCTTTAGCCTACAATTCACAAGGCTTTAGTTTATGTTGGGGATGCAGAAAAAATGTTGGTAAGAGAAGGGTGATCTGAATCCATGATAATTCTCCAACCAACTGCAGTCAAGTGGAATTTCAGCTCCAGACTCTTGTCTGGTTTGGGGTAGAATTGCAGTAGCTTTCAGATGCCGTGGTCTGAAGGCTGAATTATAAATGGCACTGCACTACTAGGGAAAAGAGGCCTTTGCAGACTTTTGTCAATCCCCTGTGCCAACCTGACCCCCAAACCTGATTTATCATCATGGATCACAGTTTAAAAGGCAGCTGAAAGATCCCCACCTGTTCATTTATGTGCACTGTCTGTGGCTGTAGCATATATCCCTGGAAATGAGCAAGCACTTTGTAGTGACTGAAACTCTGTTACTACAAGGCAAATATTAGATTCAAAAAGAAAAGTGTTGTACTTGAGAAAGGTTCACTAACTCATTCCTCTTCATGGGGAAGCTTTATTATGGTTCCAGCATGTACACAGCTTTCCCACACTGCAGGAAGCTCTCCTTTTTTAAGATTAAAAGTTTTTTATTCCTTTTGTTTCTTACACTTTTCCACTAATTGAAATAACATCAGTAGCAAATGATTAGACATTCTTTTCAAGTTGATTTTTAATCAAAATCAGTGGGATCAGAATTGAGTTATCTGATTTTTAAGATTAACTTTGCAATCACTTCCATGGGTATACTCCATTATCATTCCACATCAGCTATGCATTCATTACTTCCCCTTGGATCAGGTGCCAGCTTTTTCTTCTGTAGATATTTTTAGTCAGCAAAACTGATCCCATCTTTGGTTTTCATAATTTTACATCAAAACAAGTCCACTGCCCTCTGTTCTGCTCTGGCTAGGTACAGAAACTTCAGAGGGGAAAAAACCCACATTTATTCTTGTATTAAAAATGGGCCCATGAATTTAATTGAATTAGTCCTGTTTTACTTAGGCACAATACAAGAACTGGGACTACTGCCTCTGTTCTTCTAGGGCTTTTGCATGTTTTAATACACAAATTAAATGAGTATAAAATTTTGCCAGATTAAATTTTTTTCTCGAGGCACTAGGATAGGAGGAATCAGGCTGACTGTCCAAGCTTGTTCCCCAGTTCTCCATGAGTTGTTCAAATGGATTGTGATTTTACAAGCCCAGTCACAAAATCATTGACATTTCAAAATAAGGCATGTGGCAAAGGAAATGGACTTTTCCCCTTGTGCAGCAGAGTAGATCATACAGATCAACTGTGGTGCAATTCCTGAGCGAGAAAAGACTCTAGTCAACAGCATATTTGTACACTGAAATCAGAAAACAAGATTTCAAGGTTCTACTGTGGGTCTTAAAAAACCTCAGCACAGTGACCAGACAGCCACAGCTTCCTTGAGCATCCCCTCCCTTCCCTGCTGCTTTATATGGCCTCTGCCCTGACGCTGCAGCTTGTCACAAACAAGACAGCAGTGCTGAGAACATTCCTTTGCAATGATTGTTAAATGTCACTCAGTTGATTTGATTCTACTGCTGTTACTATTTTCTAACCCCTGTTAGTTTGCTAGCTGATGTACAAAACACAGATAAACCTCCAAAGTGCATCCTAAGAAATTTGTATCTAAGGGGGAGACTGTTCTAATCCAACCACATGAGCATTCACCAGCAGTACACACACAGGGTGATTATCTAACACCAGGCTGATGCTGGGTGATAACAGGTAGATGATGACCCAAAACAGATGGACTGGGTTAGGTGCTGGATATGGACCAGCTCTGAGCTGCTCTATAAAAACTGCTTTGCAGTTATCAGGTCCTTTCTCTCTGCCACGCGGCACTGTGGGTGACAGCCGACACTGAGCCGACAATGTGCTCTTGCGGCCCAGCAGCCAACCGCATCCTGGGCTGCATCCAGAGGAGCGTGGCCAGCAGGGCGAGGGAGGGGATTCTCCCCCTCTACTCTGCCCTCGGGAGACCTCACCTGGAGTACTGTGTCCAGTGCTGGAACCCCCAACATGAGAAGGACATGGAGCAGTTGGAGAGGGTCCAGAGGAGGCCACAAAGATGATAAAGGGGCTGGAGCACCTTTCCTACGAGGACAGGCTGAGAGAGTTGGGGCTGTTCAGCCTGGAGAAGAGGAGGCTCCGGGGAGACCTTCTAGCGGTCTGCCAGGACCTCAAGGGGGCCTACAAGAAAGATGGGGAGAGGCTGTTCAGTAGGGCCTGTTGTGACAGGACAAGGGGTAACGGTTTCAAAATAGAGGGAGGGGGATTTAGATTGGATATTAGAAAAAAGTTCTTTCCTGTGAGAGTTGTGGAGCACTGGAACAGGTTGCCCAGGGAGGTGGTGGATGCCCCATCCCTGGAGAAGTTCAAGGCCAGGTTGGATGAGGCCCTGAGCAAGCTGATCTAGTTGGGAGTGTCCCTGCTTCTTGCAGGGGGGTTGGACTAGATGACCTCTGGGAGTCCCTTCCAACCCTAATCATTCTATGATTCTAAAGCAAAGGTTTCATACCTGCCCTTTCCTGCTCTGATCTCATCCTAGTGCTTTAAAGCCTTCATCTTCCTATATCCACTTAGGACCATTGCTGTGCTAACACACAAGATCTGTTTCCCAAAAACTGAACTGTGTTTTGTACAGACAGGGCTTGTCCCTAATGCTGCCCCTACACAGGATACTGGAGGATACTCTGGAGTTTCATGGCATTGAAGTGCTCAGTCATATTGATGGAATAACCCTGGCAATCACAAGTTTCTGCTTTGTCTTCAGCAGGGTAAATAGAAATACCTTCTTTAATATGTGATATCTGTTTTTGCAGATTTCTGTTTGTATAGGTAATGCATAGCTCATGTCTAGTTGTGTAAGTGAGCAGCATCTCCTAACTGCGGAGTAGGAGTTGCAAAACCAGTTCATGCTGGGATGATTTGCTTTCCATGCAACATAGCCTAGAATGAAAGACAAATTTCACTGGTTTTGTCAGATCAGAACATCTGTGTTGTTGTTTTTTTTTTCTCCCTTTGTTTTTAAGGCTAGTTTCCTGTAGGAGGCATTGAGTTGTCTTGGCAAAGTTCTGTCTTAAATGGTCTTCTACAATTCTGTATGCCCTTTTTAGCTTCACAGCAAATATGGTTCTTGGTGTTTTGGTTAAAATCCAGGTGAAATCTGACTGAACACAGAAGTGTCCAAGGTCTGTGCACTAAGCTGACTGCATTAAGAGACAAAAGATGATCAAAGTGTTCCTCCTGTCCCTAAGCTGTAGCAATGGTTAGTTAGGAAGAAGGATGCATTGAGTCTCCTGATTGTGGTATTTTGATTGTGGTATTCTGATTCCATGACTCAAACAAAACCTTTCTGTCCCAATGAAACTTCACAGGATAAGAATTCACTGCGTGCTCTCAAGCCTCTCTCTTCTTCCTCCAACCCATAAATCCAAGAGAGAATTGAATTGCAGGACAACCCTCACTCATTTCTTGCTTGTGACCCCTCAGACTGTTGCTCATCCCACATATGTAACTCAGAGGTGCTCTACCACTTTGCTAGAAAGAAGGTGAAGGAGAAAGAACATGGCCTGTCTTTGGGTATTCCTTCTTCCCACTGCTGGAGTGAAAAAACCTCAACTTTGGGAAGGACAGTGAGTAAAGGGAAAGTAAAGCAAAGAACAAGGCTAATCTTTGTAATGCAGAGCACAAGACCAGTACTAAGTGTATCATGGTGACACGATAGTTCAGGCTTCTGCCAACTAAGGCATCACTTGAGTTTTTTCCTTATACTTGATTCATGATGCTGTCATGGTAGAAAAGGCACATGAAATCTCTTCAACTGTTATTTGCAGGAAATACATGGCTAATTTTGCTTCAACAAGAACTGTCTTTTTTTCTTTTTATCCACTCTGGGTGGATAAAAGACTGCTTTTCAGGAGGGAGGAAGGAAAAGGAAGGAAAAGTTTTGTGGGAATGCATGAGACAGTTTTCCCTCTGAATTGTCCTACCCCAGCTTCTGGTATTTTACTCATCTTTGCCCAGCTGAGTGAAGGCAGAGGTAGCAGTGTCCCATGCCATGTCATGAATGCCTACAGTTTTTTCCTTATGCTTAAGCAGCTCTGGAAGGGAATGTATAGTTTTTTACACAAGAGAAAATAGATTATACTTCAAGAGAACCTGAAAGGCAAGAAAACAAATGCCCTGTTTTTAAAGCACAACATTCTGGCTCAGCTAACTGGTAAAAAAAATAAATGTAAGTTTTACATTCCTATTAAAATATTTATGTTTATTACAAAAATCTACTTAGTGGTAAAGCATTCCTAACAACTCTAGACATCTCCCCTGGGGTATTTTTGCTGTTTACAAAGTAGGATTAGTTTCTTTTTCGCTGTTCCATGGTGTTGTCTAACTTTCCATCCTTTTAGGTAGACTGTTTCTCAAGCTGTGCTGCTCTTCTTCAGGGAAATGAGCTGCAAGGTGTTTGTGCATGGTGATTTGTTGAAAAGCTTTTTTTTTTTTCAATCTCAGGGCAAAAATTGCTTTTGTTATTCTTCCAGCTGTGCTGTCTTTTGTGTCTTGCTATAGAGTGACAGGATCGCTAAGAAATTACCACAGAACATGCACAACAAAAACAATTCCTTGTTGTCTGTAGAGTTCAGCTGATTGAAGAATAAAGAGAGTGAACATACTAAAATATTCTGTTAAACCCAGATCTTCTAGATGCTGTATGGTATTACAGATCCACAGAAGAGCAAGGCAGGCATGAGATGTGAAAGGGAAGACGAGGGTGGAGCTGTGTGGGCATTAAAGGGAACTTATCTCCCACCTCCTCAAGGTACAGCCATTAGTTAAAGGCAGAGTGGATCTTGGACTTAAACCTAGAACTTAAAAAACTCTTCTGTAACTCCTACCTTGGGATGCACATAAAGCACTTTCTGCTAGGAAGCTGGAGTCTGTAAATGGAGAGAACAGATTCCTGATGGACTTCCCTATTCCATGCTTTCTACTCTCAGGACTTGGTGATTAATTCCTGAAGTACCTCTGGATTTATGTGTGTTCACTACATGGAGACATATACCCAAATAATAGGTCATATTCTGAGCAAGTTATGTGGATTTCTGCATTACCATGGGTTACCAGCACATTGCTTCTTGGAGTCACTGGTAAGAAGTCAGTGTAAGCCAGAATACAATCAAGCTGATGGCCTCAGAATTTCCTACTGCTGTTGGTACTCCACTGAGAAATATACATTGCCCATATGACAATATTTGTTTTTAAAGGGGGAGCTTCTCTCCTAAGCACACTTCTTGGGCTTGGCCTTATACTCCTTCAGTACAAATCTGTAACTACTGTGGATGTCACTTGCTGATTAGGACACAGCATCAGTCCCAATGTGTTTAGCTATCATTCCTGCTTGTGCACATATTAAATCAATTTACTAACAAAAACCTTAACTTATTAAAGAAAACATCATCTTCCTGAGCTGTTTGAGCAGTGGACATGCTTGATTGTTTTCTGTGTAGATGTCCTTCACTTTATACCAGTGAAATAGGAAACTGTTATTCACATCTGAAGAAATGGGTTAAAAGCCAGATAATTTACTTCTTCATAAACTAATGGTTAATGAGTTAAGCACAATAAGATATATGACAACACAAATAATGTCAATCCTATGCAGATCAGTTTTCAATAAATAACACTGATTTAAGCATTTTTCTCTAAATTACATAAAAACATCAGCAGAGACAGCTCAGGACTTCCCAATAACATAGTTAAAACTGAATTTTGCCATCCCAAAGGTGAGAGTCTTGGCCTAAAGTGTTTCTTACTCCACAAGCTCAGAAAAGATCCGTGCACAATCCTTTCTGTGAGGAGCATCTTTCCATGCTGCTGCTCTACTAAACTTCAGCCAGTAACAGCAGCAGCCATAAGGGCTGTCCAAAGTGTTAGTGCAACAAAGACCACAGTGGTGCAGTGGATATTCGGTAGCCTTAGAAAACTGGTTTCTTTTTGGAGAGCAGTCCTCTAAAGAAGATTCTGTGCCTCACCTCCAAACATAGCTTGTTTGCTGCAAATACACATGGCAGTGATGGGTAATGTGGGTGATGCAGCAGCTTTCAGCTGTCTGCTATGCCACCTGATCCTGGAAAAGGAGGAGTAAAGCTCTCTATGCTCTCTTCCTCAGTGCCTTAACCCTACCTCTGTACCAGCAGGAAACAAAAAAGTTGAATTTCCCAATCTTCTTTTTGCTGCAAAGTAATTTTTACTGTTTTGGAGGTTTTAAGCTTTAACATCTTGGAATGTCTGAGATGGGTATGTTCTAGGTAAAGAGGAAATTATTTGGGTCCAGGTGCTATAAAGATGTGATTGAAAATTAAATTGTCTCAGTTTGACCTGTTAAGTCTGGATTTATAACTGGCACCCTTCCTGTAAAACTCAACTTGTTACAATTTTCAATCTGGATTTGATATTACAAGTGGATATACTAGTGGTAATGAAGTGTGATAGGGCTTTAATACATACAGAGTATCTTCAAAGGAGACCAGTGAATATTACATCTCAATTGATTTAACAAATTGCTAAAGGGAATCCACTATAAAATTACAGTAAGGAGAAAGTAAGGGGGAATTTTTGAGCCTACTGCATTGTGAAAAAGGGATAAAAATGTCAAACACCTATGACTATAACCTTAGCTGACATAAATTACATAACTTCCTTTTTTTTTTCCCAGCATCACATCTTTGTTACCTGTGTAAGTATGTAACAGAATGATAGACTTAATTCTTCTGGGACCTTACATATTCAATTGCTGTTATCTTGTAACTGATTCTTTCTAAGGATTTGTAAAATGGGCTTGAATATCAGTAACATCCCCTACTTCTCTTTTAAAAGTAGTTTAAAGTAGTTAAGGCTATCTTCTATTTCTGGAAGGTGATTATACCAATTTCTGATATACCATTACAATTACAGAGCATTACACATTTTCTTCTATGGAATGTGGCCATCTTAACACTGTACAATCGATTATTTTAATATGCAGATGAATGTTTGTTTATCCTAATTCTGATTTTGGACCTGTTTTGTCCTCCTAAAAATTGAGATCTGACCTATAGGGTATTAAGTATTTGGCACTATTTGTTTATGCAGGATACTAATACATGGTTCAACATAAGTCTGACTCTGATGTGAAAAGAATATTTAAAATAAAGTTCATAATTAAGCACATAAAATACTTTACAAATTAACTTTAAAACAAAAAAAAAAATCACTTGATTTTTTTCCTTAAAACACTGTCATTTCTACTTTCAAATTCTGATATTTCCAGTGAACACCCTTGATGTCACTCAACAAGAGGAGGTAAATGGTGCCACAGATTTTAGGGTTTCTAGTGATAGAACAAGAATGCCATTTAACTAACTTTAGAACCACCTAGTGTAAGCAGACATACTACAGACTGGTTTACATGAAAAATGTACTGTAAATAACAACAATAGGATTTCTTATCAGAAGTACTAGAGCTCCCTTATAAATGCTATAAATTCTTCCCTGTGTCTGAGTACATGCAGCTAAGCTTATACAACAAGATGGTATGTGTGTAATTTTAAAGTAATTTGTTCTGGAGGCTCAAGCACTCAAAAAACTACTAAAAGCTAGAATTATGCTTGTAAAAGCAATTTTACTTCTGCCCTTTCACATGAGGGAATTGACACACATAGATGTCAAGGGCTGTAGTTTCATTCACAACCTGCCTTTATCAAATACCTCTCTGCAGTGTGAAAATAAATTTTCAAATAAGCTAAAGTAATTTGATTGGTAGAGAGATATTCAGGACCACAGCTCAGTTCATGATATGCTATATGGCAAGGTGTGTGAACCTATAGAATGCTGAGGAAGTATCAGGAAACTAATAGAAAAAAAGTATTGCAAAGTAATCAGGGGAATGTAAAACATATTGTTTATTCCTTTTAACTACACTTCTAAAGACTTTTCAGAAGACCATCAAAGGCAGTTCTGAAAGGCAAAATTAATTCCAAATTTCCATTCTTTTTTGTGAAGAAAGAGCAGAGCTCTTGAAAGGTTAGGAAAAAATTGTGTAGTAACGATACCCGTTCTTTCCCAAACTCAGCTCTGAAAAAAACACTTGCCATTTTTCCTTAAAATTTCTTATCAGAAATGCAACAAGAAATAAGAACACTGCCTTCAGCAATTGCCCATCAAGACATCAGGATAATTTACCAGGGAGGAAACTGTAATGTATTGTGGGAAATGCAGACCAGGCTACTGTCCCAGAAAACATGCAGAACCCCAATCCCATGTCCCGTTAGGCATCCACACAGCTGGGGAATACAGGTAGACCTCAAATCAGGCAGAGGCTAATCCTTCTCATCAAATTGTTAGTCCAAAGTGCTCTATTGATATCTGCTATCTTATCAAGAAATGGATCATTTAATTTTCCAACTGGAATATTGAAAAGTGGAAATGAGAATTTCCATTAAATCACGTGCATTAACAGTCTTAATCCTAGTTTCAAATTCCTATTATATTAAACCCAGATAAAAGACTTTTCTGTAGTTTGTATTACTGCAAGATCAAAATCAGGTACTGCATTTTACTGTAGGTAATATGCCTCTGTACAAGTGTAAGGTATGCACATATACATATTCCTAATCCATTGAAGAATTCAAATTTTTATGCTCTTGTCCTGTCAATGCCTGCATTATAAAGCAGGTCAATAGTTATGATGCCAGTAGCTATATAGATACAGCATATGTCTCTTCAATTCACTGTTTCTTTAAATTTAAAATCCAATTTGAAACCACAGGACACTATTACAATATTATGATTTTTTTTAAATACACATAAATAAAAACTAAATCTCTAGAACCTTTAAAGACCAAAACTGTGAGGATTGAGGGAGTTTTCTGTTATATTATTTAGAGTTTTATTTGTTAACAGAAACACATGAATTTTTTACTGGGAAAAGAAAGAGAAACTGTAATATTCTCTCAGCTATGCACCTGTATGCAATCCACAAAGATACAGAAAGGAGCTCACTAAATGCTTGGACAATTTTCTAAGATAAGTTATTATCAGAGAGAGATATAAAAAAAGGATTTGGTTCATTCAATGTGTCATGCATGTTGCATTGGTAAACATGTATTGCATGAGAAAAAAACACTGCTTTATGGCTTTAATCAAAATGGAAAATAAAAAACCTGGGACAAGTTAACTTTATACCAGATTAAAGAATTGGTAAGGATCCTTTTTATACAAATCCAGATGAAATTCAATATTTCAAAAATGTCTTGTAGTATGCTTGATTTTACTAACTCTGGAATTATTTTGAGAATCTGCTGCTGCTGAATATTAAATTTAAACCTTAACACTCAACTTAACTGACATAACCTCTCTCTACAAAGTCATAACGTGAAGCCTGCAGATCACAGAGTATTTTCTGTGAAAACATAAAGTAAGAATACGCTATTCCAGAAATAGCAACTAGTCCGATTCTGCATGTCCATCAAGGAGAACAGTTTATAAAAAGTCTTCCCTCATAAATTACTTTGCTAGCTACAGTAGCTATTAAAAATGAAAAGTTCCTGTGAAATGCCCAGGCTTTGGCTGAGGGATGAGAACTCCAGTCTCTTTAAAAGGAGATGCACCTTTATTTTTTTTAATGGATGTGAGACCCAAGAGCAAGGTTTTTATTCTAGAACAAAAAGGAGCTGTATTTAGAACAAAAAAAAATTATTCTGGAACAAAAAGGAGCTGTATTATCAGGACACTTCCCTGACAAAAGAGCATTACCTAGGCAAAGAGCAGACCCTAGGAACAGAAAGCATACTTATATAGAAACAGCAATTAGAATGTGTTGTTGTTGCATCCTACCTTGTACACCATGATAGGAATATCAATGACAATATAGATAAGGTCTCCCAGAGCCAGGCTGGCTATCAGTGCATTCGGGCCATTCCTCATACACTTGTTCTGGTAAATGATCCTCAGCAGAGTTGCATTCCCAACCATTCCAACGATGAAAATAGCACAAGATACCACCGTGTTAATGTATTTAAAAGTTTCAGCAATCTTGGTCTGCTGGGAGCACTTGACAGTTTGGTTGGACACCAGGGGCTGTCTGGTGGTGAGTATGCTGGATTCCATCCCTGAGAAAGTGGAAAGGTAGTTTCCCAAATCACTCCGATTGGCAGCGTATCTGTCAGAGCTGTCACTGAGGGCAAATCCTGGAAGCAGCAGCAGCAAGGAAACTCTTAAGCACAAGGCTTCCATCTCCAAGTCCCCAAAGAGCAAATTTGTTGAGAGTCAGCACTTCTCAGTGTTTCAGTGAGACACTTCTCACTTCTTCACCTGCAGAAACAATAGGCAAAACCAAAACAAGAAACACAGAATCAATACACCGGACTGGGATTACCTTTCTCACTTAGGAAGGCCATTTGCATGAACAGCTCCTACCACACTTATGTGTAAACACCTGCTTATCGTCACTGTGCCTCTCTGGAATCTAGGTTGCCCACATGACCTGTCTGACATCATGCAAACACAAATTGACAGCTTAAACAAATAAGATCCTACAAAAAAATTCCTACAATCCATCTAGTTTCAGACAGAATTTGTATATGAATGGAAGAAATATGATGGGTGAAGTTGTGTTTTAAAATACAGTCTTGCAAGAAAAGTGTGCCAGGAAAGGGAGGCCTTAAGAGACTGCTGAATGGTAGTTTAGCTAAAATTAAAAGTTGAACATTTTTTATGGCAAAGTAACAGCCCTGCATTAATAATTAAAGGTACTAAATTTGGTAATTTTCTGAGTATTTCGGATATATTGCAACACTGAGGCTTTATGTTGGTTTTCTTTGATATTATAATCACCTAGATTTCAAATGAAGACTAAAAATACATGTATTAAAACGAAATTTTTTACCAGATCCAAAGGCCTTAAATATTAGGAGGAAGACCTTGGTAGTCTCAGGGTAGACCTCTGAGCAGGAAAGCCCCATCAAACTTTATATGTCAATTTACTGTAATAAAGATAAATCTTTTGTTCCCGGTGTCATTTCAAATCATGTTCAGTACGCAGCCACAGCAAAGTTAATTATGAAAATTTAAGCTCTTTTAAAGACAAAAAATATTTGGTTTAGTATTCTAAGTGATTACTCATGACATTTCCCGACAGGAAAGGGAGCATCAGCGCATAGTAAGTACCACTGCCTGTGTGTAACCACCGTAGCTGGCTGGCTGCCAGAGGAAATATAGATGCTACACTTCAGTGAAACCAAGGAGGCCACTCCAAAGCCCATTTCCTTGAGGCCACAGGAGTTGGACTCGATGATCCTTATGGGTGCCTTCCAACTCAATATATTCTACGATTCCGTGATTCTAATTTAGGATAAAGATTTTTTTACATGGCTCATATCTGCAAAACAAGACAAAGTGCTGCAGTGTTGCCAAAAGCAGAGTAGAAAGTCAAGTATTTATAACTTTCTCATTTCTAGGGACTTACAATTTGGGAGAATCTTTTTAAAGAAATGAATCCTAATTTCATTCCCTATGGGGCTGTTAAGTCAGAGTTTATAGCAAGAAATCTACCAGAGAAAGAAAGTGGGAGACAATTTGCTGATAGGGCTTCTGGAGCAGCCACAGCATAAATATTTACTATTATTACCCTTTTCTGTTGTGTGTGGTCTGTAGAAGTCTGGGTACACCTATATACACAGCATCAAATGTCAGGCTACTGTGAGTATTCCTGCCTGGCATGTAGCATGCCATCCCTCACAGAGCAGGGATCCACCCTGAGGGTCTTTCAATCGGTGTATCTGCGATGAGCATCTCCTGTGTGCTCGATTTGAAAGGTTAAGATACTAAATAGTAAATCTGTCCTTAGCAAATGCTGGCTACAATGAGTATCTCAGGGCAGTTAGCAACAGTTTGCATTAGGTAAGTGCTTTCGCTTCGAGTTTCTAAATCCCATCAGAAACAACAGAAATATTTGACTGGAACTCTTTCCAGGCAAGTATTAATACTTTTATTATTTACTGTGACTACGCTTTAACAATGTACCGATGGAAAAACTGAATCACTAATGACTTAAATGACTTTCCCAAGTTCATACCTGCCCAAGTGAACGTGATACAGCGACGAACAGAACCCACAGCCCTACGCTGTCATGGTTATTTTACTACCCTCCTTATTTAATGAGGAAAACCAATAAATCTGAGATGCATCCCACATGAGCACAGTGGCAGCACGACAATCACACAGCCAGGAACAAAACTGCCAGTTACCACCTCTTCCCTCTCCCAGAAGCAGCTTTTCTGTAAGAAGCAAAAGTAGAAACTTGTGGCTCTAAACATTTCCGAGGACATTTTTTCCTGATGGAATCCTGACAGCCCTTCATTCCTCTGGGCATGTTTTCCAAGCATTTCTATCGTTACAGAGCAGACCGCCTCATCTAGGGAACGTACCAGCATCCGTAAAATAACTTTTCATCGCCAGTGTTGTCCTTCACACGCCGTCCTGGAGCGGGGGAGCTCCGTGTGCGGTGCCTCCCGCAGCACCCCGCAGGTGCGGAGCCCTGAACTAACTAGCCCTGGGCTATCCGGCCGGACAAATTCCCGTGCCGACATTCACAAGAAGAGACCACGCTACTGGAAACGAAATCGCACCGGGTATTACAGACCAGCTAAAACGTTAACGGCGACTAACCCAATGAGGCAGCCGAGACGTCAACAGGAGCCGATCAACCTTAGAGACCGGGGGGATGGAATTCCCGGCGACAAGTCGCGTTCCCCCGGCTGCCTCCCGGGCAGCCAGCGCTGGCGGGATAACCNGAGAGCATCCGGCGAGCCCCGGCTACTGGTAAACTTTATTTAATAATGGTTCCCCGAGCTGTGCCCGTCTCCCACCACCCCCCGACACCACCCCGCTCTCTAACACACACCGAGGTGCACCCATCGTCACCTAACCACTAGCCAGGGCGTTCCGGAGGGGCGCTCAAAGTGTCCCACGGCTCCGGGCCGGGTTCTCCCCGGCTCCAAGC
>VXBZ01010325.1:0-60059 GCA_013399135.1 Heliornis fulica | reverse complement strand
GTTTGTTTTTTTTTTTCCTGGGATAGTCTTCCCAGATCCTCCTGCCTTGCGTCTGACTGGGTGGGATTGGAAATCTCCACCTCCGCTCAATCAGCGAGAGAAGAGAGTGAAGAAGTCGGAGCGTCCCCCTCTTTTCTGCCCCCTCCCCCAATTAAAACAAACCTCCAGCCCAAACTGAGCCCCTGCCAATGTTAAACACAAAGGCTGCCTCCCGGGCACAGGGGAACGCTGAGCTCTTTAACTGTTTCCTCGCTGGAATGGAGCTGAACTTCTTCGCTGAACTCAGCCGAACAGCAGGCTTGGGAATCCAGCGCCGTGGCTGCCTGCTAATGGGATCCCATAGGGATCTCCGAAGGGTTGTGTCGAGCCACACGACATAGGAGCCATCAGGAAAAACATCTCGTGACGAAACAGACAGCTTTCACTTTCCGGTTTTTTTTTATTTTTCCCGGGCTTGGCCAGGATTATACTATTTTCCCAAGATAATCAGTAAAACTCGATGTCTAACAGTTTAAAAAAGTCAGCATCCTTTTTTATGGCCCACAGAAATTTTCACCGCATCCTGGGTGAAAATTTCTGTGGGCCATCCACGACACATGTTGCTAACACCTCCTAGTTTTCAAGGTGAAAAATGCATTTACAAAGCTGATAAAAGTGTAGACTTTTCTGTCATTCCTATCTTTCCTAACTTTCCTTTCTGCTTTCCTCAAGGTAGTGGTACAAAACAACTTGTGCAGAAAAAAAAAAAAAAAAAACCAAACCAAAAAGGGATGTGCTCTCAGAGCTAATAATCTTTTCTTATAATGAAAAAATACCAGTGCATCAGAAGGAGCAATCTGTAGTGGAAACAGTTTCAAAATCCCTTCATGCTAGCAAGTTGAAGAAATTTTGAGTCCCTTGTTGAGTCATGTCATGGCAAGTTTCCATCTGGCCACACTACCAAAATTATTTTCTAAACATATATGGGCTGCTTTCAAATACAAAAAGGCAGTCTTCCTAAATTTGAAATAAAAATAGGTGGTCCTAAAAGTATAAAAACAGACTGAAAAGAACAATAGAAATTGTGATGCTAGTGGTCTGCAAAATTAAAATATCTGAAATTAATCATGTAAGAAATTGTTTTGAACTTTACGAGTTTTCCACAATTATTTTAAATCATCTGATGAATCTTGAACAGGAAAAGACCCAGCATCTGGATGAGCTGGAACAGCGGGTTTTTTTCTTCTAGAAAGCATCTCAGTTAAATGATGTGTCAAAATGTGAGATCTTTTGAAGTGACAATGCTCAGGCGGAGAATCACAAGAAGCTGACTGTAGATCACACAGAAAAGTTTAATTCAAAATCTCCAGTTGCTCTGCAGGTTAATAAATGCTGATAAGCCTCTAAATTGTTCATATAATAATGAAAGTTATTTCAAATTCTCTGCAATTTGGTCACTGATGTGTAGTATTAATGATTTGCTTTGTCAAGACATCTATATAAGAACTCGTCAGTAAAACTATTGAAGAGCTCCAAAGAATGTACTTCAAGCACGTTATGGAGTGCTCTATCAAATGCAGTTCATAAATCCCTCCTGTGTTCTCTAAACATCTTTAACACCTCATTCCTTTCCTAGGATAATTAGACCTTTATGTCTAAACAACTAGAGTTGTTAAAAAAAAAGATTTTAATTTCTGATATTCAAACACACACCTTTCCTTCCAATTCCTAGTTCCTGTAATTTTTAAAGTTTATATCATATATTTATACACTGTTGTGCAAAACTGTATTTATTATTACATGACATTAAAATTTACTAATGCTATTAAAGATTTATCTCAAAAGGTAAAAAAAGAGAGTTCTTTATTACCTTTGTGAATACTTCTGTTATTGCCAAACCTCGTAAGTGGTATTAATTATTAGAAATTGCTGAATCACAGAACTGTAGGGGTAGGAAGGGACCTCCAGAGATCATCAAGTCCACCCTCCCTGCCAAAGCAGGTTCCCTGGAGCAGGTCACACAGGTCAGTGTCCAGACAGGTGTTGAATATCTCCAGAGAGGGAGACTCCACAACCCCCCTGGGCAGCCTGTCCCAGTGTCTTAACACTGAATTGCTCAGCTCTGTGTTCTTATTTATTATTATTGCTGCTTATTTATTAATTGGACCTCTGTTCTGTCTTTAATCTTTTCCATTTCTAAAAAGTGAGTTAAATTATTGTCCTAATCTAATTTAAAGAGTTTTATTAATTGCTCCTTATAGTTTGTTGGGCTTTTTTTTTTTTTGCCAAGTTTGGGAAAGCAGCATGGAAAAGAAAATTACTGTATATTCTTTATCCAACACCAGCAGTTGCAAATGCAGTTGACCTCTGCTATTCAGGAAAGTGATCACACACAGTTCTTTGCAGCAGGATATTTCAGCTATTAGAGACAAAGCATTGCAGGACAGCTGTCTTGTGTGTGCATTCTCTTATGGGAGAGTTATTGTCCTCTTGACTGAGAACTCTCCTCAGCGCAGTGAAAGTGCTTCCCCTGACCTTTTCTGGTTTATGTCTTCAAGGAACTGCTTAGCTAGTCTTGCACAACTTCAGAGATTCAGAGTAGGGGTTACATATTCATCTCATTACAAAATAACCCATTATGCTTAGCTTTTAAGGATAACTGGGATTTGAGGCTTGTCATGCTTCAAGAAGACTCTCAGCATTTTGTAAAGTTATTTGGTTTCCTGAAGCCTTCAGGTATTAGCAAGGAATATTTCATTGCAAGGTTTACCAGTCTAATGGAACTAAAGCTGCAGTGCCTTTTATGCAAAATACATCAGAGGCAAGAAAAGAGAATCTTTAGTTATGTTTGGAGGAGTTAATTTTATTTGACTGAAATAAGTGTTTAGTGAAGGTATTACCTGTTAAGCCTCTTAACACCCCCGACTTGGTATGAAATAGGAACACATGTTCACCAGTCCTACATTGCATTCCTGAGATGCAAAACACCAAAATCAAAACCAGATATTGTCTGTAATTGGCATTTTCATAAGGAGTCAGTTGTTGTGTTTATATTTCAGAAAATCAGAAGAGCTATTTATGGCACAGTATGTAAATAAGTAATTATTTTGCTCTCTTCCACTTAATTTCTGATGTAATTTTTGTTCCTTTAAGAAAAAATGTTATTATAATTCAAAAAGAGTCACAGGGATAATACTTCTGTACTGTTTTATTCTGGTAACTGGAATAGTACTTGTACTAGAACCACTGAAATAATGCTGCCCTTGGACTCTGGGAAGTTGAAACCTGAAACTGAGATGAAATAAAAAGGGAAAGGGGATTTATGTTTAAAGGATAAAATAGAACATGGTGCCAAACAAATCCTGCAAAAACAACTGCATGAGCTATTGCACCCCAAAAGGGACTGTGGATTGGCTGTATATCAATTTTGCAGAATCATAATAGTAAAGTTGTAGTAATAAGTGAGGTTGCTGGACCTTTGTGTGCAGATATGAGAATTGGTAACGTGTATCAGTAGTTGCTGAATCACTGAGCACTTTAGCTTCATCTGGGGAACATTTTTCTATGGTGTTAAATGCAACAGGCTAAGAACATTTCAGGGAAGATTTCCTGGCAGAGGTAGTGATGGTCTCCTTTTCCACAGATGGAAACCCTAATTTTCAAGCTCTTGTTCCTTAGAACCTGATGGGAATGCACCCTTGAGTGCTGAGGGAGTTGGCCAATGTCGTTGCAAGGTTACTCATTGAAAGGCTACTCATGGAAAGGAGTTGGTGTAGAAAGACCTAAGTTTTCTGGTGGACAAAGAGTTGCCCATGAGCCAGCTACTGTATTCTTGCAGCAAAGGAGGCCAGTGGGATCTGCAGCTGCATTAAGCAGCTTATCACCAACAGGTTGAGGGAGGTGAACCTACACCTCTAGTCAGCACGATGAGACACTTCTGGAGTGCTGTGTCAAAACAGATGTGGACCTACTGGTCCAAGTCAAGCAAGGGGCTACCAAGGTGGTTGAGGGACTGGAACATCTCTCATATGCAGAAAGACTGAGAGACATGTGACTGCACAGTCTTGAAAAGGCTCAGGCAGGATATTATCAATCTGCATAAATACCTGGTGGAAGGCTGTAAGGAAGACAGAACCAGACTCCTCTCAGTGATCCTCAGTAACAGGAGATGGTGGGCATAAACTGAAATACAAGAAATTAAATTTAAAGATAGGAAAAATTATTTTCTCTGTAAGGATGGTCAAATTGGAACAGTTTTTGGAGAGGTTGGAGAAATTCCATCCTTAGAGATACTAAAAACCCAAAAGGATGCAGTCCTGAGCAACCTGCAACCCTCTGAGAAGGTAGATGGAGTGGGTGGTTTCCAAAGGTCCCTTCCAATCTTCGTGGCTCTGCAATTCTGGGATTCTGTGGTCAGATGAAAACTGCATTATATCAAGAGTATTTTGAGTTGAGCTTTAGAATTACAAAATACTGAAGTTATACTGGTTCTCCTGGAAAATTATATGGTATTGAATTGAGAATGAACTACACTAAAAAAAAGTAATTGCAAATTAATATTCTATGGCAAATTAGATATTATCCAAAAGTATAATGTGTAATGTTTAAATATTTAGCAAAGAGTGTATTTTTAAAATCCTAGCTCTATAAAGAATCTTTTTTCTTCTAGTCTTCTGAACCCAAGACAGCAAAGTGCATTTGGGGTTCTTCAGCTGTTCTCATTCTTCACTGCTATTGTTTCAGGCAATGATGAAACTCGCTGTGACCTAAGGGAGCTGGAGGAACCTGCTCCAAAAAGACCAGTCTTTAATGGTAAGAGATGAAAAGATTTTTGCATAAACCCCTAATTATGAAGTAAAAACGTGTACTTGAAGACTAATCAAATAGAGATATGTCAGTGAAGATGCCTGTTAGGTAATTGTCCAGTGACTGAAATTATGTAATGAGTGGTTATATGCACACTAAAGAAAAAAAAATAGAATAAGGAAGCACAGACATAAAGAGAAATTAACATTTGATTTAAGGGACTTCAAGAGGAAAGGCATATATTGGATTAGAAAATCTTTCACATCTTATGTTAGTCCACCCAACTAAGTTTCTATTTTCATTTGAAGATGTGAGCCTGTACAGACCACACCTTCTGTGATAGAGCAATGCTTTGCTGCTTTTATTATATTAATCACTAATTATCTAGATAAGACAGTGAGATATTAGAATGCCATTTTATCTTAATCTAAATAACATTAAAATTATTTCTATCGACTACTCTGCAGTGAATTTGTGGAATATTCTGGCTCATTTCACATATTTCTGATGATTCCAAGCTGTCTGAATTTTGTTAGCTTAACTGAAGATGAGTTGAAATCATCTGCTTGTACATTAACTTTGATACAGTAAACTCCCATTCTTATATTATTCAGTGTGTAATGATTAGCATATACTATTCCATGTATTAACCTGCCATAAGTGATATATGTAGGTCAATTTACAGATTCATCATTCAGTGATAGATCTACAAATTTCTAGATGTTTTTTATGGGTGTAAGGAATGCTCTGCAACTCAATTTCAGGATAAAGGCTTTTAAAACATTATAGTTTCTGGAAAAGGTTGCTTCATTTCTATCTGCTATCTCAAGAAACTTTATTTACTGGAAACCAAAGCACACATTCAGGTAGCTACGATAGCACTAGGACAGTGTGTATACATAAAAACATCTAGGTTTGTAAACCTTGTGAAAGAAGCAGACAGCTCTTTAGATTTTGGTGATAAAACTCTTCCAACCTTTCAAGAATGGCCCTTTTAATGTTATGTTTATGCATGTGGAGTATTCTGTTTGTTTGTTTCAACAGTAGAGCTGAGTCTCTCCCCTGTTTAGAGGGACTGGGTAAAGATATGTTTGGATTCGTGGGTGTAGGGTTGGTGTGATGGCCTATCGTGTTGTCACAGTTTTTATGAGGCACATGAGCACCTAAACTGTGATACTTATAACTAGTTAAAGAGAGAGCAATAGTTTTTGTTAAGCAGGTTACTTATATTACCTTGCTGTGACATGAACTTCCACTGCAATGACTTCCACCCTTTTTTGGAGAAAAGCCAAGTGTGGATGTTACTGTGTCAAGACACAAATGAAGTCCTTACTCTGAGGACCCAAGTTAGTTCCTTGCAGTTGGTACCTAAATACATGTTTTGTGGGTTTCCTCTTACTTCATCTAGTAAATAAATATCAGTAATCTCATGAAAACAAAATGAACCAGGCTAGTGTCATACTAAACTTTTATTATACAAAGACCAGCATTTTCCTCATGACTGGACAAAACTACCATAATGCAGGAACTTCTTAAGAGTCATGTAAAGATCCACAATGAATAATAATTAGATATTGATGTTAAAGACCTATTTTGAAATCCTGCTATTTGATCAGGGACATAATGCACAATTCTCTCTTGTGTCTTTTCCATAAAAATAGATTTATTCACAAGAAAAAAATCTCACAACAATCCCTCTTACAGCAGAAGTGCCACGAGGCCCATTGTGTCATTGGGAATTGTTCCATTTTTCTTGAAGTTAGATGCTATGTGGAAGAAATACTTTTCCTGGTACTTGGCTGTGTTAATTCAATTCACTGATACCAAGTGTCAGAATTGGCAAGAAATCTGAACTTGTCTTGAGGATTCAGAGGGTTGGCAGCCAACTAACTTTGGCTCCTTTCATTCCACTTCCATCTTGTTTGGAGGGCATCCTATCTCTTTTGCTGTATTCTTTCTAGTGAGAACTACTCAAACCATCCATGTATGTTCATCAGCCATCATCAACTGCTCCTTGCCCTACCCCTTGTTGATGGCCTACTGTAGTTGGCTGTGTGCCCAACTTTCCCTACACTAGACACTAAATGGACAACTTTTCCTAGTTTACACTAATCCCAGGCACAGTGCTGGTGTTTGTGGTGAGCAAAGACAGACAACAGCCCGGGACTATGTTGATCCTTGGGCTGGCAAGGACACTTGCTGGCTATGGTATCCCCTTTGGCTGCTGGCTCCCCATCCCTTGATGCTCCCTGACAGAGAGGGAACATGCTGGAATGGAAATGGGGAGTGATTTTCTGTTAGTCCCAACACAGTTTTGCTGTCTCTGGACACAGATATTTCTTTGGTGATAGCAATCTTACTTTGGTTTATAAAAGAACTAGAAACTGAGCTGATTTCTGTGTCAAGCCACTGTGAATTAATCTATGTGCTCTCAATAGGAAATTATGGGAAGATACATTGATAATGCTGTTAAATATATAGGCATGTTAATACTGTATATGATTATATTTTGTTTTTAATCTTGTCACGGTTAGTACTTCCAGATTTTTCAGAATGTGAACTGAAAATGAAGAAGAGATAATTTTACCATTCCTCCTTTCCTGTCCAATATTCCACTACAGTTAGAAGGATTTTCATTTTATCATATTGGCTTTTTGTCACATTAAAATACAATAGAGTAAGAAGATAAGTAACATACAGAAGAAAGTCCAACAACTCCTCTGGAACAAGTTGTAATACAAGACTCTTCTGGTTTTATAGATAAAAAAAATGAAAATCTTATAGCTATGCAATTCCTGGGCAGAGTGGGGTAAATAATGATATTAACTTTCCATGATAAGTATTCTGAATACGGACAAATGCAAAGCATTGTTAGTTATTAAAGAAATTAATGTATTTTAGGTAACAAGGACCAGTATAGCTCCATTTTAAAACTTTTAACTGCTACTTATCCTAGTCACAAACTTTCACCAACTCTTAATTGATTTAATATGCAATTTAATTTAACTATTCAGGATGTAGGTTAAAAAATAAAACCAATAAATGCATGCAATTATAACTTTATATACTCTTTGAACTAGTGAGTTTATAATTTGCATCATACTTTCTTAGGGAAGAACATCTGGAAAAACACTTTCCAATTCCTTAATTCCTTATGGATGTAAACCTCATATTTTCTAATCCACAAGTAAATGGCATAATGCTAAATTGTAACTAGGTCAGATTTAAGATGGTGGAAATGTGATGTTCTCTGCTACATGATGAAAGCTCTGTAGTTACTTGGAGTAGTGTATTACAAATGTGCCAAAAACATGGGTATTGTTGCGAAACAGAAGCTGAAAACACACATATCAATATTGTGATCAAATGTTATTTCAGACCCACTCAAATCTAAGATATGTTGTGGGATGCTCTTGGATCCGTGCTGGCATAAGTGAGTGTAAATCTCTTGATAGAAATGGAAACACATTTATTTTTATTGTCAGAGAGTGATCATAAATTCTTTCCAACTCATTAATGTATGTTGGAGGGAAACATGCCATCATGTACGTGTATCTCAAAACTGAAACTGGCTGCAGCAATTTTATGCAAAAGCTGTTTCTGTTTGTTAAGTATTTGGATTAATTTTCATAATTTTTTATTACTTCCTGACTTTTTAATGATCATTAATTCCCTAGCAGCAGTAATAACCTAGAAAAATGAATTTTTGATGTATTAAGGAATTATTGAAAAATAAGGTAATCCAAAGCATTCTGGAGTTCCTGGGAGTGAAAATATTTAAATAAAATATTTAAATAAATCCTCATCCAAACAAATTTTAAACTGAAATACCCCCCTATATATTGACTGTGATTTGGCCTCACTCAAAGCTTCAGTGAGGCCAATTTTTTTTATTAATTGCAAATAATGTAAATGCCTGAAACTATATTGTTCACATGAAGCTTATAATCACAGCTAAGGTTATTTTAAAAATGTGTACAGTTTGGCTATACAGCCACATGATGATCAAAGAAGTGGGCAAAGCTGGATTCTTATAAGTTAAATAGTTCAGCTTTTTGGCTTATACTCATAGCAAAATACATGGATCAAAGCATCAGCAACAGCCTGTGATTGATTTATAATATACAAGTAGCTATCTCCTATATTTTTTTAACAGTTGGTGCCATTTAAATCTCATCTCTACTATTACCTTTGAAATAATGGCCAAGAACAATAGAAGCTTTACAGGAATCATGAACCGATTTAGATTTAAAATACTTTAACAGTCTAGCAAAATGCAAGATGGACTTAAAAAATGCTCCCAGTTTAATTTAGAACTTTATACCTTGAACTTCACTTGGTTTGGGATCTGTCTCAGCTTATGTTAAAATGGAGAAAAATGGGGAGGGCTGTATCAAAAGCCTCAGTATTATTTTCTGAAGTTTCATAATGTTTTCTTGGAATTTAACAATACATTGAAATGCTTGAGGGAGTAGCTTGTGAAAAACCTCTGCTGAGATATTTTAGTCTCTGTAACCTTTCTTAGTTCAAATGAAAAACCAAATCCCTGTCCTCTGAGGAAGGTTTGTTAGCTCTCAAAGTTTAACAGCACCTTTATTCCTAGATAAATGTCCTCAGATTAGAGAAATTTACCCTCCTTTGCAGTTCTTTGAATACACATGCCTGTACATATATATATCAGATACAGAACACTAGATCTTGTTTATTGTCAAAATTCATATATGCAAAAAAGGCTTTCAAGTTATGCAGAAGTAGGAAAACAGTCTGTATGATTTTTGCTGCTAGCATTTGGCGAGACTAAAGGGAAATGAAACAAACAGATGTCCTATAAGCTGTCAAGACCTAATAAGTCTGGTATTAATAGACATGTCTGGGCCAAGTACTCTCTAGAGATAGTAACAATAATTCTTGCCTCCAGATAGTCACATGTCTCGTCTCTGCAGTTTTCTAATGGGTTCAAATTCTCAATTGTTGTGTTTTAAAAAATTTTTAATTAATCATTACTTATTATAATGCTGTCTGTAGATTTAAGCACCCACCCCTAATGAGGTGTCTCAACATGAAACGAAGTTTAAGGGTTTTTCTCGTGGTGAATAGGAACTGATAGTTTAATTCCTTCTGCCCCAGAGGGTTGGTATGACTCGGTATATTAAGAAATGCTAGTTTGAACAGATAAGTTTGGCAACTAATATAGATATTAAAAAAAAAAAAAGGATGAGAGTCATACTCAGGATATTTCCTTGTATAAGATTGTTACCTTATAGTACACTGTGCCCTCCATTGTCACCTGGTGGTCTGTGAACTTACATGATATTTGACTGAGCATCCCAAATCCTCAGGAAGGTGAATGAATAATACTTCCAGAGACAGTCTCCTTTCCACTTAGGATTTTAGGTATGAAATTCTATTAACTAATCAGGTTTTTATCTCTTCTGATGGAGCTCAGAGATTTTTAGTCTCTTATTTAATCACCATATCAAACCATTTATGTGAAAACACACAGGTCTAGTGGGGAACTTTCGTTTTTTATAGAAATTACAAGACTCCTTCATGTAGAGCATGCTTGGAAGAGTTGTGAACACAGGTAAATAGAGGGAGTGACAGAGCATTATTCTTCTCTAATATGTACCTTACCTGAGGGTAACACCATTTGCCTTGCTAAGCAAGTCACCTCATCAGTCAGTTGCCATCCTAGAAACAGTCTTCAAAGAAAGCAACTCTCTTTTGTGCTTTCTTATTCTCTAATTTGCTTGTGCATATTTATGTTCAGAGCATTTTCCTTCCTTCACTTTGTTGTGCCCTATCATGACCTACAGCAGTCTAAAGGCTAGGCACAGTATTTTAAGATTTGCACCTAAGTACACATCCCTTTACCCTGTTTGCTGAAGTATTGCTGCCAAAGCAGTGTACATTCTAGTGTATGATTTTTTTCTTTTTTTGTTTGATTAAGTCTGTGCTTCTTGGAGGTCATGCACTTCTGAAAAGAATGCTCTGTTATTGCATTCATTACAGGAAGTCTTTGTGACTAATTACAGTCCCTTGTTTAGGCCACCTATTTCTAGAGCACTATACTTATTGCTCAGGTTTGAAGCTTTGTCATTCATGCAAGAGTTTGAGAGGACTCAAATTCCTAAGATTATCTTCAAATAACGGAGGGCTGAGGTTATAACGAAAGCCACCCTTCTGTTTGGAAGGCAACACATATCATATACACATGCATTTATCTGAAGGGTTGCAGGTACTCTGCTGTTTTCTTTTTTTATGGGTTCATGATAAATCATGCTCAGAGAAATACACATAGGATGTGTTTATCCTGGAAGGCATTTAAAAGTCTGAATTGCCAGTTTAAACAGATCTTTCATTAAACATCTACATTTTCAGATATGTCTGATACATTTTTAGATATGTCTGATAGATTTTCAGATATGTCTGCTATCTATTTCTCTCCTCTGTGTACTCAGAGGTATCCAGAAAAATTTAAAGTATCAATATTTTTAAAAAATGCATTCTTATATGTTGCTGTAGATGCATAGTCTCAGTGTAGCACCTTTTTTAAAGAAGATGTTTTGGGGTTGGTTTTTTTTTTGCTTTTAAAATGGTTGAGTTAGATGTTTTCAACCTCTTAATAAAAACAAGCTGGAACTAAGCTTTTAAAATAAGTCTCAAAATGGCTGGCAGTAGAAAAAAAATATCTTTGCACATAAACTGGAACATTTCCGCAAGTTTGTGGTATTCTTTTGGGTTTTCAGTAGGAGGGACTGGTATACAGCATCTGCTCTCCCATTGCTTTGAAGTAAAATAGCTCTTCTCTCCTAGTTCAACATAGGTCACAGAAAGGCATCTTCTGAATTTAGTTGTCCAGATCTAAGATGGTGCCACCCACCCCTTGCTAGTCACCATCAGAAGTTGAACATATCCCTCCCATAAACATTTGTTGGGAAAAGAAATACTGCATCTATGCCTAACTAACATCACACCAAATCCACCTGATAGTAATCCAGCTTGCATTTACACAGTAAGCTGGGGCAGCTGATTCAGCCTGACACAAAGAAAGGGATCCTTAGACATGAACTTTTGTAGAGGAATTTGGCAGTGGTAAGTGGATAAGGGGTTAGCAAGGAATATTACTGCTTTTTGCAAAATAGATATAAGCTGGTGGTTGTGATTCTAGGAGTGCTGCAAAGCTTAGAAAAATTTTCTGTTGTTTTAATGCCAAAGCTATGGAGTACTTCTGATTTATTAAGTAGCTGATACTATTAGCTAATATGTGCTGGCAGCTTTTACAGCTTTATAGAAAGGAAAAAATCCTGAAACAAACTGAAGTTTTAGTTAAATATTTCCAGCTTTTTGTCTTGTATAGTCAGACCTATTTTTCCCCACCCTGTTCTTTTGTCTGTGTATTCCTCTGCTCAGCCTGAAGCCTAAACTGTGCTCTTTGAAGGGTATATTAATGTGTTGACAATGTTCAGCTTGGCTGTTCCCATTCAATCCACTGCAAAAGTCCTTCAGTGGTGGAAGACCATCTTGGTAGAACAGGCAGAAGGTTTAGCTTTTCCTTATGCTACCTTTTCATAGAATCATTGAGGTTGGAAAAGACCACTGAGATCATCTAGTCCAACCATCTCCCTACAACCTATATTAGTATTATGCCTTTTCAATTATTTTGGGTTTGTTTTGGGTTTTTTATTTTCCTTAATTGCTGCAATATGTTTTCTGGATAGACCTTTAAGTAGAACTGCTGATTCATGCCTAACCACTGTGACTGATTTTCAGCTGCTAACTCTGACTGTTGAGTACCACACTTCATTTATGACTGCAGAGCATGTGCCTGGTGAGAGGCAACTTTTATTCAGTGTCTTTCTTGAAAAGAAGCACACTTCTTGTTCAGCCCAAATCCATTAGTAGAAAACTATCCAACAAATAGGGAAAAAAAAAAATCCCAATGCCAAATTGCACAGGTATTTATAAAAACTTCAGAAATTGCAGCTTTAAAGGCTTCCTAGACTAAAGTGTTTAAATGGCTTGCATAACTCCTGGGGTGCAAAGAGATAATCTTTCACTCTTTGAATGTGTAGTTTACAAAGTAAAACCTATTTTGAATCAGATTGGAAAGATTTTTCTCTTTCCACCGATCTGTGCCAGAATCCAATTATAGAACACATCCCAGTAATGGCAATAAATAATAGTTATGAGAGGCGAGCGAGGAATGGGAAGGCATGCTACAATTTGTTGTTGCCAAATAAGACCCTCTAATAAAAAGTCTGCTTTTTCTCTTTAAAGTGACATTTCAAAGGTTTTCTTTCCCATTTACAACTTCAGAATTGGTATACTTCCAGCATCTTGGTGCATTTGAAAATTAACTAAACGAGGCATATTTTCTTCAACAGCTTATTTCTCCTCTGAATAAAGTATCTGAAGCATATAAGGAATGAAATCCTAACCACTTTGAAGTTTCTTGGAAAATTCTTTTTGTCTCAGTGAAGTTAGAATTTCACCCCAAGTAACTGAAAAATTACACTCCTCTAACTGCGTTTTAGAAACCAGACTCTGTGGAGGAAGTCAGATTGTCATTTTACAATCTTACCCTGTTTTAATCTTTAAAATTAATTCCAACTATCCTCCTGCTTGAATGCATTAAAGAAGAGATTATTCTCTTCAGCTTCTCTACCTAGTCAGAGAGGCCTGTGTGCCAATGCGGTTTTAGAACTGTCACACTGAAAAACAGAAGGCCACGTAAGGTCTGTGACTTCTATAGAAGACTATATATAGAATGGCTTTTTCTGTGAAGAATTAAGAACATTAGCTGCATCAACAGAAAAACCAGCAAGTTCAACAGACATGATTTCTAGAGAGTCACGGTGATGTTAGATTAAAAGCATCAGGCTTTGTCACTACTGGTTGCAACCCTATTGCAGAACTGGGACAGGGTATACTAAAAGTATGTCTTTGCATTTCCAGTTCTGGTTAGTTTCCTCAATTTACTTGTTACCAATTCATTTTCAATCAAGGAAATATCTGTGCTTGCTTTCTGGTGGTAATTACCCACAGCATTTAAGATTCACAGGGACTGACACTAACTACTTCTGTGTTGGAAGGGATGCTTGGTGAAGTAGCAGCCACCAAAGCAATGGCTTTAGAGATCTGATGCCAGTAGGACTCAAATCTCAACAATTTCCATGGGGTTTGTGGTGAGTTTTAGATTACTTGATTCTAAACCTCTTTCCCTTCCTCTGGCTGACATAGAATATTCATACTGTGGATACAGAACTGGTAGCTTGGCTTGGACAGCAGTAAGGGTATCCAGCCATGTGAAGTTTACAAAAAAGTTGCTTTTTTTTCTTACTGTGGAAGTAAATTGTAGCACTTCTGAAAGTGCACAAGATAAAAATATTTCTAGTTCCAGAGCTACGAGAAGGATAATATGTTCTTTACTATAAATTGTGTTCAAATTCTTTTCAACAGATGGATGTACTGTAAGATGTATCCAACAATGTATTCCACAAATAAAATAAAACATGTAGATAATAAATTATAGCTTGTGGTCTATAGAACAAGTTTATATATAAATGTTTATATGGCATGGGAGATACATAATCCCTGCAGAGGTGAACCCAGTGAACCTGGGTTACTGTACAAGGTAGAAGATGCCAGGCTCATAGGCAATATGTTTTCCTTTGCTTCCTGTCACTTTGTTTATAGGAAGGAGGCAGATATGTAATTAAATTGTAAATGTATGGTTTGTAATATGTAGCAAAGCACTCCAAAAGGTAATCTGAGACGTGTACATCATAGGAGGCAACTGACCTTTTCTGGGTGATTTCAGATTCTGTCTCAGCATGAAGACTGAATCTCTCAGTGTCTGCCATCACAGATGAGTACCAGAACAGGGCTGTAACTTAAACTAAGTGGTCTGAAACTCTCTGTAGCCTACTGCTAAAAACCTGCACCACTGCTGGCAAATTGCTATGCCATCATACAGAATATGCTTAGACTGCTCCAATAAAGTACTCCTGGTTTATAGATGTGCCCTTACATTAGGAACTTACCTCTTGTAAGTTTTATATTTTGCTCTCCTCTGTCACAGGAAGATAACTAGCTCAGCACATAGTCTATAAGAAATAAATTACCTAATGCAATACAGCAAAAATGCTGTGTTACTGTATTGGTACTAACGTTTCTCAGAGCCAGAAACATGACCACTGAATGATTAAATGTGAGTTACAAATGTAGACCCCAAAATTCTGGTAGCTTTAAAGCTCTTCTGTCTTAAGTGGTTCATTTCTGTTTGAGAAATGAACTTATGTATGTATGCATTAGAGGTTTAACTAGCAATAATTTGCATATCTTGATGCAAAACCTATAGCTTTGCCACTCCTCATGCAGTATTTTAACAGTATATGGTTTTCCTAACCTGTCATTTTAGTTCTCTTCATTTATTGAGAAGTCTCTCTATGTCTTTAACATTTGAGGCCTCAAAGAGGGACTTCTTCAACATACTAAATTCCCAAATAAAATAGTTACTTGTATATCTATATCTGTATACATAGATACACAGAACTGTGGAATCACAGAATAGCTGAGGTTGTAGGGGAACTCTGGAGGTCATCTGATCCAACCCTTGGCTCAAGCAGGGCCATCTGGAGCTGGTTGCTCAGGACCACGTTCAGACAGTCATAGGTTGTTTACCAGGAGTATTTCCTGATAACAACCATAATTTATATTTCAAACTATATTTGTTGTAAATAGTGTTTGGAACTTCAAGCAGCAGCTTATTATTGCAGTAATATCCCTGCTGGAGTCTTTAATAGAAGCAAACCAAGTGAGCATGTGTACGAACTCCACACTTGCTGGCTTTGTAACTGCTGCTTCCCTGTATATAAAAAACTAGTTGGAGGAAGCCAAACAGCATAATCTAAATCCTTCTGAAAGTTATATGTAATATAGTCAATGAAATAAACTTTGGATCCTGGTACCATTTTCAATGTTCTGCAGCATTTGGCCTTTCATTGTATTTGTGAGGTGATGCTATGTGAAAATGTTGCCACAAAGCATTGCCTTCTCAGTTCCATTCTTTACTGAATAAATCCACTCTTAGGAAAGCTCATAGGTGCAAGAGATACAGCAAATAAATATATGTAAATAGTACCTAGTAGTACTATTCCTCTGGATGAAAAAATAATGTGTGCTCAGTATCTCTAAAGCTTAAGCCATGTTATCATGGTTATTAGATTAGCTTGGAGAACATAACACGAGGAAAAGTAACTGTGAAAACTTCAGCTCAGTCATATTTTGCTCTGACCAAGGCACTATGCTGACCAATAACATTCGATTTACTAACTTAAAATACAACATGATTTCTGTAATAGTTCTAATAAGGTAATATTTATTTTTAGCTAATGCATTTTATAATGCACTAGTACAGCAAATAGGAGAATGGGGCTTTTTCCATAATAAAATCTCATAGGTATTACAGCATAGAGTTGCATACATTGTATGATAGTAAGATGGTTTTTAGCTCCATATCCACAAAATTGTTAACATAAATATATCTTCTTGATCTTATTATAAAATCAAAAGAGAATTGGCACTTGTAAAGCATTATTGTCAGTTGAGGCATGTTACAAACACCCCATGAGTGAAATTCCTACATCCTCTTCTCTGGGCAGTGTTGAGTTTTATTTCTGAGTTTTATTGAATTGAAACATATCACATTCCTCACTTTCATTTGTACAACAAAAACAAATCCCACTTTTTAAAACTGCCAATCTCTATTGATCAGATGATCTGACAGTTGCAATACCCAGCATTTGCCTTGCAGTCTCAGGACAGTGTGCATGCAGAGCTATATAAATGGACTACATGTTTATTACAAATGGGAAAGTTTTAACTCCTCCTGGGGTGGGTTGGATGGGGTTTTGTGTTTTGTACCCAGGATTGTTGTAAATTCTGTTTTATATCCCATTTCATTCTCATCAGGCTACACCACAAACCACTGGGAAATATGTGCATTTCTATGAATGCTCCACAATACCTTTGGTTTCAAACAAATAGGACACTTGGGATCAAAAGATACTAAGGCTGAGTCAGCTTTGGGTAGATATCCAGATGTTTTTGTCCTGGAAACTGAGCAAGAACAGGCTTCTTTTGAATTTCATTACCTCTCTGTGTCAGTCAGATCAAAAGTGTTGTGAGGGGTAACCTCTCTCACGATCTTTGTCTCACATTCGTTTTTTCCCATGTTTCTTTCACTTCATCTTTTGCATATTTCTTAAAGGGGAAGGTTCAGAGAAAACAATATAATATATTGAAATACCTATACTGTAAGCTTTTTTGGCTTTCATGCTCAAGGAGCATGAAGTAACTTTACTGTTAATTAAATTCTTTTCTGCTGTCCCAATAACTACATGAGTCAAAACTATCAACTGTGGACTGTGGTGTCCTTCAGAAGCCATATCTGGTGAAACTTAGTTTTGCAGAATGTTCTCTAGACCCTTAAGGATGACAGTGAATTCCTAATGATCTCTGAGGTAGGTGTCTGAATCCCACTGGGATGTAGGAATCTCACCTGCTTGTCTTTCTGAAAACTGAACTCAGTGTTTCTCTGCTGCAGCTCCTTTTTTTTATTGGTCTTATTGTGTAGCACTATTATTTCTGTGATCCATGCTGAGAAAATAGTGTCTGCTGTTGCTCTGGAGTGCACAGATCAGAGTGGAAAACTAATTTGAAGTTTGTTATGTTGGTAAGTAGAAGAGACAGAGTAGGTTATTAGAGATAGGGAACCTAAAAGAATAATCAAACAGTATTGGCCAGTGCTTGGTTGGAAGGAGGGCATGAGAGCTTGTTAGCAGCACTAGTAAGGTTACAGGCAGCATAGAAAAAAGAGCCTTGAAACTGTTATAACCGTGGATATTTATGGGGAATTCTACACAAGTGTGAAGGGCAGCATGAGTAAAAGCCCAGTGTAGGTTGTTTTGGGTTTGTGTTGCTTTTTTTTTAAACATAGGAGGCATCAGAAGGTATACCTGGCTGATCAGTAGTGGAATTGGATGCTTTGATAATGAACATGGGATAATCAGGATGGAAGAGGTCACAGGTAGCAGAGTCATAAAAAGCAAAGGATGGGAATGTTGGTGAGGAACAAGAACAGTATGGGTTCTGGGATTTTTGTAAGATTTGCACCAAGAGTCACTAGGGGGTTTAATGACTCAGTGGTGATCCAGAGGCAGGAGCAAGATATAGGACATACTGAAGAACAGCAGCTCAAAACAGCAGCTTTAAGTAGTGAGAATAGCAGTAAACCAGAGAAGAAATACAGAGGCAGTGCAAATAGGCAAGTAAAGACAAGGTCTTCCATGTTTGCTTTTAAAGCAGTTCAGGAACCCTTGTATTGTGAAGGACAGAGCTGGAGAACACTAGGGAAACTAAAGAAAGAAGTAACTTTTTATAAAACTTCACACTAGAAAATTAATTGTTCTGCAGAAGCTGAAACAACTTGTAAAAATGTTATTGTAAACAAGAGTTTTTGCTGAAATCAGCAGAATTCTTTGAAATATTTGAGGGCTTGACATTTGTATTTTTCCAGTGAATGAAGGTTCTATCAAATTTTTCTGACCAGGTTTAGCTCAAGCACAACCTTTGAACACAGAATTTTCCCTTACTACACAGATATCAGGTAAATTGCTGCTACTTCAGCCTCTAATCTGTGCCATCTGAATGAAGGACAGTATCACTGATGGTAAGTGCTTTCAGTTCAGGAAGTGTTCACTCTCTTATCAACTCCTAAATATGTGGCCAGACTTCTTACTACTAGTCTCAGCTCATCCTGGTGGTTAAAAGCTTGTTTAAGTGCCAGAAGGTTTCAAACTTCCTGTTACTCATAGTAACTGGACATCTGATGAAGAAACATGAGTTCTGTTTCCCAACATTCAGATGAGGTTTATCCTTCTACAGTAGTTTTGAACTGACATAATACAAAGTCAACTGTTAGGCAATGATGCAAAGGAATTGATGGGAAATGTCTTATTCTATAAACCAGAAATCCTACATAATTAACTGAATTTTTGTAAACTGTAAGACTGGAGAACCAGACCTTCATCTTTTCCTCCCCTCTTCCTCATGGTTTAAAAAAACCTTCATATTGAGTAGCTATAAACAGTAACTGACTTCTCTGTCAAGGAAAGGTAGGACAGGGTGAATGAGTAATTAGTTGCAGATATATGTTAGTCTTAAAACAAGAGCTCCAAAATGATGTTTTTAAGGCAGTTGTCTTTGTGAACAACAAAAAGTTCGTTATATTTTACTGGAACAATCACTGCCAGTTTCCAAATATTCCTTTTTGATTTTTATTATTACTTTGCCAAGACAAACTTCTTCAGACCTACCAGGATATTTCAGTGATGTAATTCTGTCATCTTCTTTTCTGATGGATATCTGGCAAAAACTTCCAAGAATCAGTGATCATGAAACTTAGCTGATTTGTTCCCGCTGTCTTGAAGAGCCCTGTCCAGAATGAGACCCAGGTTTTGCAGTTCAGGAAGCACTTACACTGTAAACAAGGCATCAGAGTGAAAAGACACTACTTCTTTCCTTACTAAATAACTAGGTTTGAATGAATTTTCTTCCTCCATGCAAGTGCTGGGGAATTTAACAAAGAAAAATAACACTGGTGTAAATTAAATATTTTTTTTTTCAGCAGCATTTCCCAACTGCTACTAGTTCTCATATTGTTGTACAATGCCTACAACGTTCTCTTGGGAGTTGGGTTCAAACCTTCACTGAAGTAACAGCATTGACAAGTTGCTAGTAACTCTGGATGAAGAAGTAACTGGGGACATTGTGCTTACTACTTCTCATTACAAGGACTGGGGATGTGATCGTATTCAAAGTGCAACACCAGTTCTGAAAGAGGTACCATGTGGGCAGGGTGGGAAGTGTGTGTGTGGCAGGCAGCCAAGTACTAGATGGGCCAATTTTCCTCTGGAGATGTAGTAGCTATTGCTGCAACAGTGTGCTGTGATTTGCCATATGACTCACTAATGTCTATCATGCCTCATGTAGAAAATGTGGATGGTTTGTAAACCTACAGGTCATGGGAGTCATGTGACGGGTGTGCTCCTGCCTGTGTGCGTACGTGGTGCAGGACACGGGGTTCAAGCACAGGGAAGAGCAGAGCTCATGTTCTTCCCTTCATTCTCCAGAAAACTTGGAAGCAAATAAAGAGAAATATCAGAGTTCTCGACTATGCTTGAGAAAGAGGGTATTTCTGATGCCTCAGGGGAAAAACAGTAAAGATTTAAGTCCCCCAATATCACAGAATCACAAGGTTGGAAAAGACCTTTAAGATTACCAAGTCCAACTGTCCCTGTCCTCTCCTAAATCATATCCCTAAGCTTCTCATCTACCCATCTGTTAAATATACCTAGGGATGGTGACTCAACCTGGGCAGCCTGTTCCACATCTCAACAACTCCTTCAGTGAAGAATTTCTTCCTAACATCTAACCTGAACCTGCTCTGGTGCAGCTTCAGGCCATTTCCCCTTGTCCTATCACCTGTCACTGGGCAGAAGAGACCATCACTCACCTCTCTCCAACCTCCTGTAAGGTCATTCTAGGCAGGGATAAGGTCTCCGCTCAGCCTTCTCTTCTCCAGACTAAATCCCCCCAGCTCCCTCAGCTGCTCCTCNCACCCCCAGGTCCTTCTCTGCCTGGCAGCTCTCCAGCCACTGTGCCCCAAGCCTGTAGTACTGCACGGTGTTGTTATGTCCCAGGGGCAGGACTCAGTCCAATATGAGGGTGGTAGATCACTGGCACAGGTTGCCCAGAGAGGTGGTGGAGACCCCATTCATCCCTGGAGATATTCAGGGTCAGGCTTGAAGGGGCTCTGAGCAACCTGATCTAGTGAAGATGTCCCTGCTCACTGCAGGGGGTTGGACTAGATGGTCCATTCCAAATTAATGCATTCTATGATTGGTGGTGTTCTGGCCTGGTAGGAGCAGCTTTTGTATTGATTCTGTGCTGTCTTTATAAACAAAAATGTCTGGAAAAAAATTAGGCATCAGTCTCCTTAGACATATTTGGGAGTTTCCAATCANGAACAGCCCCAACTCTCTCAGCCTGTCCTCGTAGGAAAGGTGCTCCAGCCCCTTTATCATCTTTGTGGCCTCCTCTGGACCCTCTCCAACTGGTCCATGTCCTTCTTGTGCTGGGGGATCCAGCACTGGACACAGTACTCCAGGTGAGGTCTCCCGAGGGCAGAGTAGAGGGGGAGAATCCCCTCCCTCGCCCTGCTGGCCACGCTCCTCTGGATGCAGCCCAGGATGCGGTTGGCTGCTGGGCCGCCAGAGCACATTGTCGGCCATGTTGAGCCTCTCATCCACCAGCACTGAGTGAGTGTGAAACTGAATCCTGGTGGTGATGGGCTTTGAAGTATGCTCTGTGTTCTACAAACACAGAAGTGCTGCTTGCTGTGATGGTGGTTGTCAGTTTTCTTCCTCACACCATGCATGGGTACCCTCCTGGCAGCAAATCCTGTCACCTGGAGAAACCTCCACTTTTCCCACATCAGGGAAGGAAGCGGCGCAGTAACCAGAGGGCGAGAACCACTTTTGGTTTGTCACATCGGTGCTTCTGCTTTGCTGTGTGGAAGTAGTGCTGTGGGAATCAGAAGGGACAAAAACCTGGTGGATTATCTCAGGACAGTGAGGAGGAGGAAACACATTTGGTCCCTGTTGTAAGCTCTGTGTAGCCTCTTGTCTGCTTTTGCTTCTGATTCATGCCTGCTACTAAGCTCAGCTCAGTTAATACTGAATGTGACTATGAATCTGTATTAATGGCTGGGAAAAAGGGCTCCAAAATGACAGAGAACAAAGATGCACCTTAGATACATTGAAATCCCCTCTCTTAGACACTGTTCTCCTTTCTATCAGCCTTCTCAAATTTCCTGGAAGCTGTTAGAGTTGGTGTGCAGACCATTTAAACCTTCCCAAAGATCCCAAATTAAGGTGCACTCAAATGAATAGTCATTTACAGCTTGTCTTGTAGTGCAGGTGGGTTCTGAAGGAGTGTGTGCTGCTGCTTGCAACATGGAGAAGTGTGGTTGTTCACCTCTAGATCAGGCTAACTGAGGGCATCTCTTCTTACCTCCTTACACCAGAAGCCCAGACCAATGACAGACAAAGCGTGCACAGAACCAACTCGTGTTTTCAGCTAAATCAATAACGTTAGAAGCTGTCAGACAGCGCGGGTGAAGCGTCTGACCACACAGTACAGCCTCCTCACCGCGAACGAGACGTGTCCTGTGTACCACAGAGGTGTTGCAACAGGGAAATCATCCAGCAGAGTGGAAGAAAGTGACTCACACTTTTTGTTTCTCACACTTTTGCCTTGTTTTCTGGGTCTTCCTATTTGTATGTCCTGCCTAAGTCTGTGAGGGCCTTTAGCCTCCTCAGTGGACTGTGGTCAGTGCTGGGTAGAGTTTCATGCTCTTTCTGTGAGAGTAGAAGTTCATGCTGGACTCTTACTCAGTACAGGTCTGTAACTTCATAGATACTTTTAAGCTCTGCTGTCCACTTATTTGTCTTTCAGGTTGCTGACAGGTTTTGCTTTAAATTTAGATTCTGATAGATTTGGTTTGGATTTCACATGGGTTTGTGTCAGCTTTAAAAATGTCCTTGAAGCATTACATAAGCTAGAGTTCATTCTTTGTACACTATCACTTGTGGTTGCTTTACTTCAGAATAGGGCTTTTTAAAATTTATTTTACTTTTATTTTTCCTGGGATAAAAACAGGGTGCCAAATTTTGCTCCCTTGCATCCACAAATGTCCAGAAATCAGCCAGGCTTTACAAATGTAACTGAGTGCAGAATTTGGCCTAAGTTGCATAAAGCCTGAGGGAAATCCTATAGCTGTGTGGGAAACATTTAAACCTTCTCGTGTTTTCCCATTCATTGCTCCTCCTCTTATCTGTGGGGTTTCTTTGGGGAGAATCCCAGAAGACAAAGACTCTTTTTAATGCAAGTATAGACACAGATGCAGAGTTGAATTTTGTGCCTCCTGAAAGAACAAATGGGAGCAAGTTTAAATTACTTCCAGTTCACCTACCGGTATTAGCTCAGTTGCCTGTATTTATGAACAGTAAAGGAAAAATAATTAAAACAGAGTATGATTTAGCCACTGTGGCTTTCAGCTGGTTAAAATATTAAAACTAAGATGACATGGGTTTTGATATAAACCAGAAAATTAAATACCAGATTTTATTCTTTCAGTCATCAGGAAGGACATGGCAAGTCGTGGATTTTCCCAGAGAAAGTCAGTGCTATAGCTCAAATTACAGCTCTGCTCTCTGCTCTTACTTGGATTACTTGGACACTGCTGGACTTCATGTTATTAAACAGTTTTGACTTATGATCAAAGTTCACACTACCACAAATCACCAGATGGTTGGCTGCAAGGATATGTACAGTGGTTGTGGGATCTGCAGGCTGCAGCCCACATACATTTCCTACAGACTTTTAACATTCCTCTCTCCCAGTGCTCTGGAAACAGAGAGAAACTGGGATTGGGACTGATACATATATAAGATAAAAGCACTTTGTAATCATTTGATGCTTGATGCATAAGAATGAAGTAAGCTTCAAAGTGTGTAGTTGCCTTCAAATCCGCTGTCTACTCCGTGTTTTGCT
Organism: Heliornis fulica; assembly: GCA_013399135.1. NCBI lineage: Eukaryota > Metazoa > Chordata > Aves > Gruiformes > Heliornithidae > Heliornis > Heliornis fulica. The sequence continues at coordinate 36,593 of VXBZ01010325.1, read as the reverse complement.
CTCATGCTCCGTGTCTTAGTTTGCAGTGTTAGGGCAGGGGTGCATTTAGTACTCTGTCTAGAAGATAAATAAAAGCACACACTACAGTTTAAGTGACTGATGGCTGATATGTGTATCCCTAATTATGATATTTCTGACCCTGCTACAGGAAAGCAGCTTCTGTTTTGATTTGGGGGTGTTGTGATCTGGCTTATTTACAGAGAAACTGAATTCTTGTTCCCATGCTGATTTTTCCTTTTTTTTCTTACATTTTCAATCGACTGTTTCTTTCCCTTCTCTGCTCTATCCACTCTGATCAAATTACCATATGTACAAAATTCAGCTGCAAGATTTCTGACTTGCCCTGGGTCCTGGGAACATACCACCCTCATTTTGATCTCTCCAAATTAACTTCCTGTACAATTTCCTGTCAAACATGACTTTCATGAGACTTGTCCTTGAATGTGTATGTGATCATCCCTTCTCACTGCAGTGAAATTTTGGATGCCTAACTAGCTGGAACATTTTCACCAAGCCTGCTTTTAAATGAGTAAATACTAATGAGTCTGGGTTTATTTAAGTATGAACTCTCAGATCTGCAGAGTTAATTCAGGTTTACACTTATGTGAGAATTTTAAGGAGGACTTTCTGAGGAATCCCCCCCATTCTCTGGCATCTTAATTACATATTGTTTATTATGATCTTAACTTTTTTAATCTTAATGCAGCTAGAAAACATAAAATGAAATTGCAGGAAGAAAGAAGTGCCTACTAATTAACACCTTTGCAGGAATAGATTTTATTGTAACTTGATGTGTGACTAAAGACACTAATAATCATTGTTAAATGAAATGTTATTTCCTGAGAATGTTTTCTGTCTCAGTGAGAGGATTTCTGCCACGAGATACTTGCATCTCATGTAAGAAAATCAGATAAATATAGTTTCCATTGAGTCAAAAATCAGTAGCTACTTTCACAACTTTTATTCAGATTTCTTCACTATGTTCTTTTCGGTTTTATGAGATATAATGCTTTGAGTAAGGTAAATTAAAAGGTGTAGATAGAAACTTCAAAACTCAAATCCTCACTCCCCAGTTCATTTATAAACTGAATTATCTGAGAGCTGTGTTCTCAAACTGAAGCTTTTCAGGGCACAAGGCTAATTATAGGTCTTCTGGCATGGGACACTCTTTCTACTAACTGCCAGGATAGTCTAAGAAGGAGAAAATTTCAAAGAACCACCTCCAGGTGATTTTCAAGTTTGCTGACAACCCTGATAAGGGAAAGCAGCAGATAAGTATGCTTTTTTGATACAATAATTTTAGGTTAACTTTCAAAAACTCAACAGAGGAAGTTCTTAATACTGAAACTTTCTTGAAATGTGTATAGTTAGGTAATGCTGAATTTTGCTCTGACTTAATTAAGTTGCAATAGTTTACATACACAGCTGGGAAACCTCAGAGCAAATGTGACCTAAAGAAACTGCTCCTAAGAGCAGAGCACTTCTTTTCATAATCTCCTTATTGATGTTGCATGATTACAGCTACTGTGAGCAAGTATGATTCCTAATATGATACTTTTTTCTTTTTTGGAATGCTGGATCTAAGCTTTAGTGCAGTGATACCATGTGTTTGAATGAGTTTGATCTTATCCTTCAATCATCTCTATCTGCAGAGGTAAAAACAGGTTTTGTTTTCATAATTTATTGCTTGTGACCTTTTTTATTCTTATTCTTCCCTTGATACAGCTTTTTGACTTAACTTACAACAAAAACATTTTTGTAGACTTCTCCATAGGTATTAGGAGTAAAAGCACAGAGAATTATGATGTGCCCTCTGGCATTTTTGGTGTGTGCTTTCTGCTTGCTTTTCAGGTCAGGAGTGCTCTTTTGCCCTCTAGAGCAGCTGGTCTGCTGGGGTCTTGATCTTGCAAACTCATTTTAGAGACAGCGGGAGTCACAGGGCCAGGGTTAGGGGTGAGATAAGAATTGTCTTTCAGGAGTGTGTTCAGATACCTCACATTCAGATAATGTTTGCTGCCTTCTGAATTTGGATGCAGCTTGGCAGAGGGAGGACGTGCCTGGCTAGGCAGAAATGCTGATCTGGGATGGAAGACAAGGTGCTGTTTCCTGGGATTAATTCCAATATCAGAGATTAGGTCACCTGAAAATTTAACACAACCTTAATTGTAAAAGACATTTCCCACCCATTTCCCCTGTGGAGAAATAGCAGGGAAAGGGCTGTGAAGCCTGTGGGTGTGCTGACTACACCTACCCTACCTTGGCAGACCTTTTGGATCTTGCCACCCATTCCTTAATGATTTGACATCAATATTCAGCCTAAGCCCAAATCAGTGTGCATGAAATGCATGCCTGTACTTCAGGCATGCAATCAACATCTGCTGCTAATGATGAAATAGAAGTCTTCTTCTTTTGCCACTGCTGTTCCTCCCCCTGCCAAAATCCTTGCAGTCTATACCAGCCAGAACCCATGGCCCAATACTTAAAAACTCTAAAAGCAAGAAATACTCAGTGGAGCCATCATTAACACTCTTAAATACAGGTTAGCTGCTCCCAGGAAGATCCTATTGCATCAGAAGAGTGGCAGGGAAATCAGGGGTGAGTTAATGCTTCCTGGTTTTGTCAAATCTGGATAAGAATCTAAAGTCTAGCTGAAAATCAGGGATTATGGATTGGGTTTTGCCAAAAAAATGATTGGAGATTGTTTTCACCTTTTTAAGAGTACAGGTTGCCAGAGGACTGTGTAGCTCAGGTGGGACCTTTTTCAGTTCCAGGTCCTGAGAGAAAGGGCCACAGGGTCATGGCTCATGGAAGGAAAGAGCATGGCATAAGGAGATAGTAGTCTGGTACTCAGGCTGGTTGTGGGTAGTGGTGTACAAAGTATGTGAGGGGTTAGAAACAGTTTATGTGACTTCCTGTCTGCATGGGGGGAGGATGAAATGCTTCATGTAAGAAGTAAACTAAAGATGAGAGAATTAAATATGGAATTTAGCTTTTTTTTAAATGAAGACACATCTTTGGCTATGTCTTCAAAGCATCTGTGTCTGGATGGGGCTGCTAGTCAAGAAGTGCACTTGAAGGAACTATGTGGTTTCTGGCTATTCTGTTGACCAGTTCTGGGAGGTTCTCCAGACTGCTTGGAGAGCTTGACTGGGGTTTTGGGTGTGTGGGCTGGAAAGAGTAGGGAGGTATTTAGCTTTTGAAAATGTGTGGTTGACCAAGTCAACGGCTGATGCCAGGAAGGGTCAGCTGAGAGAGCTTTAGGTGAAGATTTTCAGGTGTGACCTGAAAGGAGAAGTTTGATTTATGGCTAGTTGGAAAGTGAGTATATGTAAGGTACAACAATTAGAAGTTCTGCCTGTTTGTGAGCTGTGATGCACAAGAACTGTTTTACTTCACAGCCAGCCCCTGTGTAAGTATCCACAGGCCTCTTAGTGGTATGGGGTAGAGAGCAGCTAAACAGGTTGTATGTACTGGTTGGCTTGAATAAGGGTGTCAGTGAAATCAGAGGGCCTAAAAGCAGTTGGTCATCACTGCAGATGCTGCTAGGGTAGTTTAACTATTGCCACCTTGATAGAGTTAGAAGAAAGGAAGTCATAGATTGTCCCAAAGAATGGACCTAGTAACTGGTTGGTAAAGGCAGAAGTTTATAGGGAATGGCAAACAGGTTTACTTGTGTGTAAGGAAGCAAGACTTTCAGACTGAAAAACTAACATCTCCCTCTTGCCCCTACCATTGCTGCTGACAAAGGTTGAATGTGTGGGTTACACCTGTTCAGACAGTCTCTCTGAGAAGAAATAATCACAGCTCCTGTATTGTCTCCTTTCCATGGCTTTTTCATGAACAAAAACCCTTGCAATGTGAGACTTTTCCTTAGACCATCTCCATTCCTTGGCCTCTTCCCCCATCTCTGTGCCACAGAAACAAGCTGAAATTTACCCCTTTTGTGGCAGAGGAAGAAATAGGAGCAGCCTCAGAGAGAGAAGGGTTCAGTAAGTATCAAGAACAGCAAAACAGATAGATGGAGGAAAGCATGGGGAAGAAAGCACAAAATAATTTCCAACTGTAGTTTGTTTTCTGAAAGCAGATGTAAGGAATTGCACCCAGTTAGATATGGAAATTGCATACATCAACATGCATTTGGAGAGAGAGCAGTTACAGCTGTACCCTCTTATCTCTTCTCTTTGAACTGTCCTTTTGTACCACTCTATATTTAGCAAATGAAACGTGGCAAGTGCTAGAAGAGGAGTTGTTTCTTATCGTGTCAGCCCAGAACATGTTTCAGCCCTGTTAGGGGTATGTGACCAAGTACCTGGAAGGATGTCACACAGATCCATTCCCACCTACTCTCTACTTATTCTTGGAGGAGAGAAATTTCTCTCAGATTACCATTATCATGGAATCATTTTGTTTGGAAAAGATTTTAAGACCATGAAGTGAAGCACTGAAAAGTTCACATTCAATAGTGATTTACAGATAAGTTCTAATTTTTAAAAAAAAGACTAATTATAGCTGCAATATGACACTCCTGCACTCTGAGTAGCATATCAAGGCATTACCTGGTAATTTTGGGGTAAATATTGAATACTAATGCTATTCCAGCATTTGTGGACAAAGCAAATACACTGTTATGGCCTCATTATTTTTCAGTTGTCTGCACATAACTCAGGATTTGGTTCTGATTCTGGTACCTCCATTTTACTGGTTGCATTTGGATAGGTAAGGTTGGACTCAATGATCTAAAAGGTCTTTTCCAACCTAGTCATTCTCTGAGTGTGTGATTCTGTGGATATAATGAATGATAATGCAGAGAACAGCACTTCAAAAGATCAGTTTTTATCTTGGATCATTATTGTTACAGTTCTTACATTTTTATATCTCTTTTACACTTGAATGTGTCTGCTGTCATGAGTTTTACTCTTGACTTGTGCTAGTTTAAGCAGGATGGGAAGAGCTTACAAAGGTTGAGTTAAACATTCTAGCTATACTGTGCAAGTTCTCTTTTCCCTTACACAGTGATAAATGTTTGTTGTACCAACTGATCTCTACCTCTTGTCATCACACAGGAATATAGTTTTTATGCACTTGTCCCCAGACTACTCTTATTGTTGACTACTCAACTCTGAACTCTCCTACTAGATTCTGAGGTAGTGTAGAGAATGTGTATTTTAAACTTGAGAGTTGAGTCCTAATCAAACATGGAAGATATTAAAGATATTGGTGCTTCTGGATATCTACTTAAGTGAGATTGCTTGCAAAACACAGATGCTTACCAATGCTCAGTCTCTTGAGTGACAGAGCTTTCTGTAGACCAACCTCAATTTCGCTGAGTAAATTCTGCTTAAACTGCCTCTTGGATACCTACATATTTCCTTTGCCATTTTTTTAACATCATCTGGTCATTAAAAATAGTAATATTTTTCTTTTTATAAGTGTTTGTCTAATCTGCATGTAGTCTGATAAGTCACACAATGCTTCAACAGCTAACAATAAGGACAGTGGTATGATTTTTATGCAAAACCAGACAAGACTGGAGAGGCCAAAAATTATGCAGGGTATTTGCATGATACTGGAAGTTGTTCTTGCATATTTTTTTATTATTTCCAAATTGTAACAAGAAGAATCTTGTTTCTTTTAACATGGCTCATAGAAGTCTTATCAGGAAACTTTTCTTACTTTTTTTTTCCTGGAGACTAATACATCATTTAGCATAGGAAATTGATTCAAACATATTAAAGATGTTGGGGCTGATAAACATTCCAGGAAACAATTATCACTTAGGAAACACTTTCCTCACTGACTTGCAGAACAGACTCACTTCCCAAGTACCCTACTCAGGAAGTAATACCAGGTTCCTCAAATAAATCTGTTTTATTTGAAAAAAAAAAAGGCAAAAGAGTCAAAACCAGCATGACCAGTCTCTTGTATTTACAGTAATCATATAGAATCCATTTTAGAAGGAAGGAAAGGGTGGACAGCAACTGTAGAGAGGCTGTTGACTTGGAAAAGCTGAGGCTAGTGTTAAGTGATGGCTTTTACTTACTGCATGAACATCAGTTCATTATACTTTTCTCTGGTTTGTTGTTCTGTTGTCTTTTACTATTTATGTTTTCCTTTATTTCAGAAAGTAACTTGGATATAAAATTTATTTGAAACCCAAAGTTTCTTTTAAGTCCAAGATTGTAATTATTAGCAAATAAAACAATGAATTTTTGTTCTGATCCAGTAAATGTGTAGTCAATGAGCAATGAGAGCAAAATGCTTTTCTGAGAACTGGAACATAAAATTCATATGAGCTCATGATGGATAGACCTCTAATCTCAGGAGATGCTCTGTGCTTTAGTGGGAACCCATGCTTGCTTTCCTAAGGGTTGGCCAAGCGCCCAGTAGGAAACTAAAGTTTTAACTATTACATGCTGCATTTATTTGAAAGCTATCAAAATATTTAATTTTAAATTTAGAATAGGAGAACATCTGCTGCAAGTAGTCCTGCAGGTGGAGATTTCATAGTTACTTCTTTGTTACCTTACATATCTAAGAGAAATGATGCTCAGCTATTAATTTTCCACACCATTACTATAATTAAAGCTTCTTGGTAAAGGGGAAGAATGCTTTGTGAGAAAATAGAGTGAGAAAAATATCACAAATCAAGAGAAACCCTGGAAGCTCCTGCTGAAATTTAGCCAGCTAAATAAAATTAGCTTTCTGTCACAGCTGGATTTTAAAAATTATAAAAAGACATTTTCCATCTTTCTAAAGTCTACTTTGTCACTTTGTTCCTTTTAAATGGTCAGCACCAGCTTGCAAAACATGATCTTTAATTGTTGCTTGGTAAAAACACAGCCTATGCCTCTAATGAGGCGATGCAGTGACCCTTCAGTAATGTGGTCTGATTTGATCTCAAAGATCAAAAAGTTTCATTGCTTCCAGAAGACTGAAAATCCTTTGCTTGTACAGAGGCAGCCCTCCATGTGATGCTCAGCAAGCTCATTTGACTTTAGCTCCAGGCCTATCCCTTCAGAGTCACCATCCCTTGGTGTCCTGGCAGCACGTTGCTCTGGCCAAACTGGCTCCCTTGGCTGGTCTTCACCCCAGCAGCTGCTTAGAGTGTGCCATCTACCTGCCAGCTGTTTCCTAGGTTCTCCTTCTGCCTATGTTGTCCCTTTGCTCAGTTCTTCATGCATCCTTTCTTTAACCTTTGTTTAACTGAACCTGGTTTTATACCTGCAGTAGAACACTGAAGGTCAGTCCTGTTAGACATTACTGTGCCTGGCTGTAGTTTGGAGAGAATTTTTGGAAGTGACACTGCAGCAAATACAAAAATGTTGTGCCTAGTAGAATATTGCAACTTTTTTTCATGTTTGATTGTTTTTTTAATAGCAAAGCCATCTGTTCCCCTGACTTATGAGCATGGAACATTTTACCCTCCCCCCTCACCTTCCCCAGCTTCAGAATGCACAGTACAATGCAGGGTGGATAGAAACCTTGACTTGAGCATCAGCACACTTGTATTTAGGTGATGCCATCACTCAGTTGAAAGCCTACCTCTCTTAAACTACATAAAGAATGAATTCATGGGCATATAGCTTTGAAACTTCCCACTGAAACAATTCAGTTTAAAACAGTGGCCACTTTCTGTTTGAACTTAATGTAAATACAGAGGAAAAGAGAGAAGAGATGGCAGAAGCATTTTGCATTGGCCAGAGATGCCTTTCCAAGGGGAACAGACTGTGCTGTTACATGGCTCTCCAAGTACAAGACAGCTTTTTCTGGTTCCAGATTGTTCCTGACTCAGTTCAAGCAGTCATCTGGATCTAAATCTAATCCTGTCCTTTAAATTCCCCTAAACTTTGAAATCAGGGGAAACTGTTGGCAAGAACCACTCTGGCAGTCGGACAAGAGCACAGCAGCAACGTGCGGTCAGTTTTGTATCCTCTGGGCCACGCAGAGGGGCACAGCCAGACCTGCCCTGACTTCTCTGATGGGTTTTTGTTCTTTCCAAACATCACTTAAGCACAGGTAAATGCTGATCATGGCAGTGCATTATGGTTCACATAGCTATACCTTGTGAAAATACTCAGTGGAGCCACTACTTGACGTACTTCTGAAAGCAGTGGGGAAAGGAGAGAGATTTTCTGTTGAGTGTTTCCCTTATCTGATGCTGAAATCGAGTATAGTTGCCAATACTGAGGACTCAGAACATCTGCTAAAAGACCTTTCTTCAGTAGGGGAAACTTCCCCAATATTAGGAGGTTAAAGCTTGTACTCTCGTGTTTATAAAGAGTTTGTGTTCTGGAACTTTCCACATTGCCAAGTACTTCAGATTAATAGAAATTTATTCCATGTTGAAATACAATATGTGTTTTAGAAAATCAGCTATGTTTTCTTTTAAAAAACAAACAAACCCAAAACCCCAAAGTTATTCCAACAGGAACCTAACCTGAGTGTTTAAGAAACAACCAGTCAAACAGAATATGCTTCATTTCTGTCTTGAAATTGACCCAACAGTAGGGGTTGGAAGGGACCTCTGGAGATCATCTAGTTCAAACACCCTACTAAAGCAGGGTCACCTAGAACTGGTTGCACAGGATAGTGTCCAGGTGAGTCTTGAACATCTCCAGAGAAGGAGACTCCACAACCTCTCTGGGCAGCCTGTCCCAGTGCTCTGCTACCCTCAAAATGAAGATGTTTTTCTTCATGTTGAGATGAAACTTCTTATGTTCCAGTTTGTGCTCGTTGCCTCCAGTCTTATCACTGGGCACCACTGAGAAGTGTCTGGAACCGTCCTCTAGACACTCACCCTTTAGATATTTATAAACACTGATCAGATCACCTCTCAGTCTTCTCCAGCCTAAACAGCCCCAGCTCTCTCAGCCTTTCTTCACCCAAGAGATGGTCCTGTCCCCTAACCATCCATGTAGTCCTCCCCTGGACTCTCCCAAGTAGTTCCTTCTCCTTTAACTGGGGAGCCCAACACTGGACACAGCACACTCCAGATGTGGCCTCACCAGAACAGAGTAGAGGGGGAGAAGAACCTCTTCTGACCTGGTCACACTCTTCTTTATGCACCCTAGAAGTGTCTTGGGTTTGCATTCAGCCTCTCACTGTGATTATTAGGCAGCATTCAATGGCACAGAACCTGTAGATAAAAGAATAATTAAAAACTCCAACAGGACTTGGAGTTCAAGAGGAGCATTTTCAGTTCACATGGGTTTGCATTTTTATTTTTTTTAAACAAGATATATGACACTATAGTTATCTTTCTGATCACTTCTGTAAATTGCAACTGTTCTCTTTGTCCATGATTTTGTCTAAACAAAGAAGTTGAAAGGTTGATGGGACATCAAACACTTTCCTATATTCAGCTGCGGAAGGTGTTTGGTTCAGGGGTTTGCAGAATACTTGTTCAATGTGCTACAATTTACCCCAGGCCAAGCACCATTCTTGCTGTTTTGACTTGTTATACTCTCTTTAAAAGAAATGATGTTGCCTTTAAAGCAAACAAGTTAACTGAACTGCTGAGAGTCTGGGTGTTTTTCCAATACTGTTTCAAAACAAAATTCTCCCTTGATATATATATTTTTTTTTAATGAGCAGACTTCTGTCTCCCTGTCTTCCCCTCCTCCTTTCCTGTCTTTTGGCACAACTCAATTTGTGAATTGTGATACTTGCCACCGTGTGACCGAAATCCCCTGAACTACACTCCACAAAACAGCAGTGAGCTTGAGGGAGAACAACACGAGGCTGTTTGCAAGGCAGAAACAACAAAACCTTCACACTTTGTTTCTGGTGTTTGTTCTTTCTCTGCTGTGCAAATTCATTTGGTTTTGATTACAAGCCACTGGGGTATTTTTATTTCTTTTTAAATTAATGCAAAAAAATTATTCAAGCACAACTCAACTTTCTGTTGAAATTTCTATTCTATTTTCTATTTCTACAGAGCTTTTCAATGTGAGGAGTAGTAAGACAGGGTCTGTAAAATTGCCTGTTAAACTGGACTAATGGTGAGATAAGACAACCTTGATTAAGTAAAGCTCAGTGGTTGCAAAATACATGCTTTTGGATCTTCAGTACATTTTGAGGAGAGTGCAGTGCAGAAAGGACAGTGGCTGCTAGATGCCCTGACTCCTGAATCACTACAAGAACGTGTTGCAGCTGTCATGTGGGCTCTAGGTGCCGTGTACAAACAGCTGGGGGTTCCCCTTCAAGTAGTTTGAAAAAGTTCTGAAGAGCCTCCAAAGTTAGTGAGTTAAGCAGCTACATTTCAGAATTTATCCATTGCATTCTGCACTTACCAAACATTTACAGAGCTGAGTGAAAAGAGGAACTGATAACTATTGCTGCTGTATAATACCAATTAGGCATTTCTGATATTGAATTTCAATAGATTACTATATTATTATTGGTTATACATGACTGAAACACTGGGAAAATAGTCATCTTGAAGCACTTACAGTTGAAACCAATATATTGCCAAGTAATAGCTTATGTGGAACTAAAGTGAAAGGACCTTTTATTTTTACTTTTATCATATATCCCTTTTGACTTCACATATGTTTATATTTTATTTCTCTTCTAACTTGAAGTTAAACTAGTCAGCTCTTTAGAAAGGTGAGAGCAGAAAAGTGGGCTTTATTTGTAATGACTTTGGAAAGAGCAGAGGGAGCAAAACCTTACCCCATAACATATCCTTCCTTCCAGGAGCTTTGCTTTTAATTGTCTTTTTCTTCCCTCCCCATGGAATCTTTTCTCAATCTATGTCCATGATGACTATGTGCATCAAGACATTTCTGAAACAACTTAAGTCTTTGTACAAAACAATTCTCAAACATTCTTTTCTAAATCGATTTTTTTTCCCAAGATGCTAATTAAACCCTTTATTTGTCACTCATTCTACATGTGACTTTCCTCTGTTTCTCACAGAAGTGCCTCTTGCCACTTTTTCTCCTAATAAGCGGTTTATTTCTTGCAAGCTCGTTGTACAGATGCTGTGCAAGCACAAAGAGATGGAAAAGTAAAAAAACAGGAAAAGTAACCAAGGATTATTTTCTTCTATCATGTGACACTCAAGTCACTCGTATGCACATCCCTAAAATCTGTTCCCAGGATACTGCAGGCAAAAAAAATAAATATCTGGCTTCACTTCTGTTTTATCAGTGAATTTGCTTTGCTTTTGTTTGTAGTTTCTGGGAGTCATATGATAACTATTAATATACCTTTTTTTTTCCCCCTCTTTCATTAATGTTTGTCTCTGATCTTCTTACAACTCTCTACTCCTATAAAATGTACAGGTATTACTTGTTATTGAGGCATAAGATACACATCACAGAAGACAGAATTTTAAGAAGCTAAAGGGGAAAAAAAATATGTGTGCATGTGTAAAATAGGTGCTGATTTTGTTAGCCATATCTCAGGTATGTTATCTGTGTCACTTCCAAGTGGCTTTCTGGTTATTTTTTTTTTTCATTAGCAATATATTTGTATGAAAACAGCTGTACCTAAACAATGTTATTCATTGTTAAGGAAAAGCATACATTTGGTTAAGATACATTGTAAATATGAATTCCAGCTGTTACTCAGTTCTGCAATATATTTAAAATTCTTCCCTTCCAGTTTTTAGTATTTGTATTTAAGATTAAAAAGACCTGTCAGGCTGTCAGGCACACTGAGCAGGTCTGGTATGATTAAACTCTGGCAATATTTAAAAATATTTGCTTGGCCTAATAGAGTATTTTTGGAGTGAACTAACAGTGGTGCAAGAGCTTCAGTGAAAGACAAGCTCAAATCCTATGACAGTGTTGAGTTCTGCATTCAGTTGAATCAAAGCTAAACTATTTGCTTTAACCATGGCCACATGTCAATTCTTCATCTTACCTAAATTAGTGGTATTAATCTCCTTGTCAAAAATCATCCTAGGAGACGTGACAGTTAATTATGCCAGGCCACTCTAGGTTCACATGTCTTGGCTCTTTTCCCAAACTTCCAAAGAGAAGTAGTTGTCACACTCATGCTGCACTGAGATAAAGAAAGTACTGATAAAAACATAGCTGTTTGAGAAGAAACCTCAACCCTGGAGTGAAGGAGAGTTCAGGTTCTCTACTCTGAATCAAACCCATCCTGTGTATTGTGGTTATACACATCCACAAGTACCTTCAGACTTGAATTTCCCTGGTGTGCTCTGCAGCCCCAGCTGACTCACTGTTCATCCCAACCAGGATGGTTTTGCTTCTCGTGGTGGTCTGCTCTTCTTGGACACAGCACATTTGACAGCCAGTCTCTGCTGCTTTGCTCAGCGTGTGGCCCCATGGTTACAGTCCCAGTCAGAGCATTTTTGCTGAATGAGGCTGTTCCTTTAGTACAGCTGTGTCCTGTTTGTTGCCTGGGCTGACTTCAGCCTCCAGTTGTTGCTTTCAGTTGAGTTTTACCTTGTTGCTAGGAATGGCCAGAACCAAAGGGACCATGCCTTGGCTCAGACTGAGTGTGACAAAGCTTCTGATGGCTTTACTGTAAACTAGCAACAAGAAATCAGATGTAAGATTCCCTCCCATCCATGTTGCAAGCACAGCTCTGGACCAGTTGCCCACTGTTCACAGCAATCTTGGAGTCAAATGTCTTGTTAATACTTTTGCATGTAAAGAGCTGGGGCTCCAGATGTTTCCTGCTTTCTGTTTCAGCTCATTTTCCCATGCTATTAAATATTTTTAGTAGGCATTTGGGAGAAAAGAAAACGGTGTAATAACAGAAGAAAAAGTGCTAAAAGTGCACGGCTAAATCCCATCTTCTGCACATGCAGCTTCAACATGTCCCCCATGGTCTTCTGGAGCTGCTAAAATGCAGCTGGTGAAAGAAGCCCAGGAAAATCTGAAATGATGGTGTAGAAGAAAATGCTTTTCACTACTTGTTCTGTGCTTTCTGTCTCCATTTACAGCAGCTGCTTTCAGTCTTTTACTCTGGACATTAGTCTAAGTTTTTGGAAACTTCTCGGTGGCTCTGGAAGCTCTGTAGCTTCAGTGGCAATACATACTAGTTCCATCTGTGGTGAGTGAGAGGAAGGTTCTTAGTTCAGTGAAACACACCCAGCAATAGTGATCTGCACACAAACCCTCAGGTTTCACTAATGCAGCAGGAATTTGTGCAGGGTGCTTGTGTGTGTGTGTGTGTGACCAAATGCTTCGGTAAGTGACCGCACGCTTGTCTCCTGTTTTGACCACCAGCAGCCTCCTGTTTATTTACAAGGGAAGGTTGTTGAATTCCTGATATAGTCAATAAAGTCTCTTTTGTTAATAATAGCAAGGATATATTGTTGTATAATTAACCACAGATCATCTAATCATCCTATGCTGCGATTTTAAACGAGGTAGTTTAATTGTATTTCTTCACTGGGATTTCATTTGATTTATTTGTTCAGTACCTTGAGGAACCTTGCAAAAGCCCCAAGTTAAGTGTGAAGGTGTATGCTGTAGTTTCAGAAAAGTCAGGAACTTTTCATTATAGAGATCCTTTTGTGGTAGTCAGATAATTTCCTTTGACACACCAAAAAGCTCTATCTTTTAGGCCTCTAAGAACATTTTTAACTGGATAGTAACTGGCTTTCAAAGGTTTCACGTTTGTTTTTCTGTGCCAAGTCTGTATGGGAGAAGCCTACAAGGTCAAGAGAAAATAAGCAAAAGTCAAAGATGGACTTGTAAGACAAATAGTAACATCTGGCAAATGACTTCCTTCTACATTTGCAGAGCTCTTGCTTACCGCCGTGAATGTAAAATGTTTTTCTTGGCAGGATTATAGGATTAAGGTCTGTCAGTCTGGGAATGAATTCATACAGGTTTATAATATTGCTAATGCATAGTAGCAAACTGCAAATGTAGTTGTGTTTAAAACCTGCATGTGGAAAGAAAAATCACTGCACAGTGGTGCTAAATGGCTAGAAAAAAATAGGCTTTATTCTTATCTTTTTCTAGTTGGTGAGAAGCATTTTGAATACTTCTATTTGTTTGTTCCAGTAGTATAGGAAGTGCCATGATTGTGCCCTCTGCTATTGGACTGTGAAGTAAATCTGTCTTTGTCCTAACTGAAGGCCCATGTCAGTCAGGGAAACAATGGAGCAAGGCAGCTAAAGACTGCAAGTGACCGTGGCTGAGGGCATTCCACAAATGAAGTTTTGAGTATCCCTTACATCATAGAACCCCCCAAAAGGGGAAAAATACTGCTGAAGAAAGGTAACGAGAAGAGGCAGAGCTGATCTGGTTTGGTGGATTTCTGGGACAGCTTCCAGCTGATCCCACACTGCCATCCCCCTGACAGAATATTTAGGGAGAAATGGTCATGCAAACAGAGCTTGATTTCTATGGGAACTGTCTTCCCAGATGAATGTTTTTCTTCTGTGGAAAACAAACAAACAAAAAAAAAGAGTACAGAACATAATTTTTGATACCCTTCTTCCTCTCCCCATCTTCTAAGACTCCAATTTGGCAGAGGTTAAAAAAAGTCAGGGGCAGCTGGACTCCTCAGACAGAAGTTGCAAAGGTTTATTCAGTTGTAGGAGTACTTCAGTGAGTTCATGTAATCATTTAATGTTTTATTCTCGGTAATTAATGTTCCTGTGGTATTTTGCATTGCTTGGATTTGGTTCAATGCTAAATAGTTTAACTGGAACAACAGAAGTGATCCCCTCTGCGAGCAGGACACTTGGATCAAATGGAAGCTGAAACAAGTCCACAGGACTGGCTGATACATGGATTAAAATCAGTGCTCTAGTTTTGTCACAAATGCATTGTGGAAACTTCTTTGTGTCTTTTTACAGTTTTAGCTGTGATGTTAACTGTAAAGTCACAGAATCACAGAATTGTAGGGGTTGGAAGGGACCTCCAAAGTTCATTGAGACCATCTCCCTGCCAAAGCAGGTTCCCTACAGCAGGTCACTCAGGTCAGTGTCCAGACAAGTCTTTAATGTCTCTGGAGAAGGAGACTCCACAACCCCCCTGGGCAGCCTGTCCCAGTGCTCTGTCACCCTCACCATGAAGAAGTTCTTTCACACATCGCTGTGGAACCTCCTGTGGTCCAACTTGTGGCCATTGTCCCTTGTCCTGTCCCCACAGGCCACTGAAAAGAGGTTGGGGCCATCTCCCTTTGTCTGCCACACTGCAGATATTGATAAACATGGATGAGATCCCCTCTCAGTCTTCTCTTCTCCAGGCTGAACAGCCCCAGCTCACTCAGCCTTTCCTCATAGAGGAGATGCTCCAGGCCCTTCCTCATCTTTGTGGCCTCTGATGGACTCTCTCCAGGAGATCCCTGTCTGTTTTGTCCCAGGGAGCCCAGAACAGGACACAGGACTCCAGGTGAGGCCTGACCAGGGCAGAGTAGAGGGGGAGGGTCTTCGACCTGCTGGCTGTGCTCCTCTTAATGCACCCCGGGATCCCATTGGCCTTCTTGGCCACCAGGGCACACTGCTGGCTCATGGCCAACCTGTCATCCACCAGGACCCCCAAGTCCTTCTCCACAGAGCTCCTCTCCAGCAGGTCATCCCCCAGCCTGTCCTGATACCTGGGGTTGCTCCTTCCAGGTGCCAGACCCTACCCTTGCTGTTATTGAACCTCATCTGGTTCCTCACTGCCCAGCTCTCCAGACTGTCCAGGTCTCACCCAATGGCAGTGCAGCATTCCTGTGTGTCCACCACTCCTCCCAGCTCTGGATCATCAGGTACTTGCTGAGGGTGGACACTATTCCCTCATCAAGGTCCTTGATGATGTTAAACAAGACCAGACCCAACACAGACCCCTGGGGAACAGCACTAGTCACAGGTCTCCAGCCAGTCTCTGTTCCACTGATCACAACCCTCTGGGCCTGGAGAAGTCTCTAAGGTCAGGTCAATAAAGGTTCTTTGTGCTTCCAAGAAACAGAAAAGAGGATCAAAAAGAGAAGGGAAGTTTTTGTGTGAAGCTCTTTCTGTTGAATTGCTTACAGGTACATTTCTAGAACAGTTCCGAAACCCCTCATTGTAATTGGATGATCTTTGTATCTGGTAGCAGGTCCTGCTTGTGTTACTTGAAAAATCAGGACAGTTTCTAGAGAACAAAACGTGGCTGTGTTGTCAAAATCACTGTTCTTTGCCCACAGGTGATTTGCTAGTTAGTTTTCATGCCAATATACCAGCTTGGCTGCGTCGACTTGAACACGGTCTCTCCTGATTTCAACTTGTGTTGTGGAACCAAACCTTTTGCATTTATGTTTATAATGAAGTCTATTTATTGTCTTTGATAAAAACTGGAGAACCTGGTCTGCTTGAAAACCAGAGTGAATTGTTCAGTTATCCCTGTAATGAGGGACAGTTGTATTTTGCTCTTTCATTTGATTAATGTGCTCTTCACCACTCCGTGGTTTCCCTACGGATTTCACCAGCCACATGTCAGCAAGTGCATGAGCCAATTTCTTGCCCTTTGTAAGTCAGGCCAAGGGGAGGTCTTGGGAGCAGAGCACCATAATGGACCATGAAAGTCTGCAACTAATTATTTCTAGGTAATCAAACACAAGAAATGGGAGGAAGCAAGGTTTGTTTATGTAAGAGTTGTTCACTAAGAAACCTACAGTTTTTATTTACTACTTCCAGAGAAGATTACTAGGAAATGAACAAAATAAAAACCCAGTAATATTTGTAAATAAGGGTAGTTTATGGGAGAAAAATCTGTCATGCATTCAGAAGGTACAAGCTCATTGTGTCATATCTGCTTTCTAAGTAACCCGGTATCTTTCTGTGTTTTTTTTAAGGTGATGATGTTATGAAAATGATAAGGACGACAGAAAGCGGATGCTTCAAGGTGAGTCGAGCTTAATTTATTTTGAAAGGTTAATGAAGTTAAGGTGTAGACTAAGGCAAATTATTTATAGTCTGGATTCAGGCCAGTGCAGTGCTATATCAGCCCCTGGGTTGCTTAGGGGGAAATTTCACCTTAAGCAGGAAAGAGCTTTATTTCTTTGCAGAGTGGAAAGCTGCCCAAAGCTACCCCACTTCAGGGACTGAAGAGCTTTACCTTCCTAGATACTTTCATTCTTTCCCATCATGCTACCATCTTTTGCTCTTTGGGGATGCTGGGGGGGACAATTCCTCCATGATGCAGTAGGAAGTGTCCCATCCATTTGTGTAACTGCTTGGTTCCTGACTAGATGATGTGGGGATTGTTCTTGGTATCCACCTGTCTATTACCACTGTTGTGCTCTGGCATCATCTGTAATCAAATGTACATTATGTCTGTTGTCAGCAACATTGAAGCTCAGGGTTTTATTACAGAGAGAAAAAAGCTATTTTTCGGAGGGTTTTTTGTGGATGTGCTGTATTTCTTCACAATGATGCCTTGGTGTGTATTGTGCATTTGTTTGGTGGGCCACATGGTGATGCCTGCCCACTACTCTGTACTGGTGGGGCCATGCCTGGAGAGCTGTGTGCAGATCTATACTATATGAGAGGTGGAACTGATGGGGAGAGTCCAGTGAAGGGCCACGAAGGTGATTGGGACACTTTTGATGTATGTAAATACCTGAAAGGAGGGTGCAGAGGAGATGGAACTCTGCTGTCTTCAGTGGTGCTCAGTGCCAGGACAAGAGGCAATGGGTACAAACTGAAGTACTGGGGACACTGTCTGAACAACAGAAAACACTTTTACTGCAAGGTGGTTATTGCCCAGCAAGGCAGTGGAGCCTCCTACCTTGGAGATGTTCAAAAGCCATCTGGACATGGTACTGGGCAATGGGCTCTAGATTGCCCTCCTTGAGTAGGGGGTTGGAGCAGATGACCTACAGAGGTCCCTTCCAACCTCAGCCCTTCTGTGATTCTGTAAAGGGGGAGTACTTAAGCTACATACATTAAGTAGCATGTTTCCAAGCTCCTTGGAGCTTAGTGCTTCTTAGAAATCTAGATGGAGCCACAATCCACTGTCCCTAGAACAGGGAAGAGTCTTCTCTGCAAATCAAAAGAGCTGTTTTTCTCATCTCTCCTGTTACCATCTGTTTGCACTAGACAATTTAATCCATATTAATATTCAGCTCTGAAAATATTTGACAAAACTCCACCAGTCAATCATAGCCTGAAATAAATATTGAAGAGCACTCAAATGTCTTGGCCCAACTGTCAGACATATCTGGATACACTGGACCATTGTTCCAAGGTTCATTGTGCATAACTGTGATTCTGACACGAACACTGTCTGCCCAGATTATTAAAGAAAATAAAAATAAAGCCATCTGTTTATTTTACTTTCAGGTCACTTCCTGATTATGTAGTTCTTGGAGATAGATACTGTGGAGTATGGAACAGTGCCTCTTTATTTTATATTAATTCAAGAAGACATACTGGTATTTATGACATCATAATTATATACAAAAGAGAAGAGGGAAATCATGCCTTTAAATGAAAAAATGCTCACCAAGTAGAAAATCTGTGAATGATTATATTGGTCTTAAAATTATTTAAAAAAATGAATAAATTAACATCAAACCAGGGCTTCAGGAAAACAAGTGTTGTCTAAATCAAAGCTTTCCGCCCCCACCACCCCCAGGTACAGCATATGCACAGATAGATTCTGAGCCTTTTAGAATCATAGAATCATAGAATGATTAGAGTTGGAAGGGACTCCCAGAGGTCATCTAGGCCAACCCCCCTGCAAGAAGCAGGGACACCCCCAACTNCCAGGCTCAACAGCCCCAACTCTCTCAGCCTGTCCTCATAGGAAAGGTGCTCCAGCCCCTTTATCATCTTTGTGGCCTCCTCTGGACCCTCTCCAACTGGTCCATGTCCTTCTTATGTTGGGGGTTCCAGCACTGGACACAGTACTCCAGGCAGAGTAGAGGGGGAGAAACCCCTCCCTGGCCTGCTGGCCACTGCTTTCTTTTCTGTCTTGTCTTTTATTTGGTGAGGTTTCTATCATGCTTCAGCTGTGTGGTTTTCCCAGATAAATGCACCATGAATTTTCCCTCATCACTGGTCATTCAATGTATTGGAAAAATGGAAGTGGTCTTTCAATTGCTTTATATTCTGCATGCACCTGTGTTAGATGGAAGTGTGCTGCTTAGAGAGAGTAAACACTGTGTGTGTTGAGGTGAATAGATCCTCAGAAAACAGTTATATAGGATTTGGCCTATGAGAAGACTTTCTTTACCTGCATTTACAGCTGTGAAACTCTAACAGTTGCATTTTAGTTTGATTTAAACTGCAAAATATTTGCTTCCAGGTGTAATAAAGCTGCAAGGGAACCAACCCTTGTCAACCCACTCTGGCCACTGGCTTGCTTACATTCTTTGCTGTGCTGTCAGGGTCTGTCAGACTGTGTTTGCACCTATCATGTGAAAGAGATTTACATGGCATGTATGTCACCTCTTTTCCAGAGCATCATGTGTAAGTGTCTAAGATTTTAGACAGTGCCTTTTTTTGGAAACTGTTGAATTAGATACTGGACTGGGCTCTGAACAGACTTGATTATTCTCCAGGCTCAATAATGGCAGCTTTTGTAGCCCTTGGAAATAGAATTACTCTCTCCCCCGCATGCAGAGGTGGGACAGAGTTTTGCCAATTGGTTCCTTTGTTGCTGGCAGACAAAAAGATAAATCAGTGTTGCAACCTGCCTTTCCCTTCCCTTTTTTTTTAAAGTTTGCTTAGAAGACTAAGACTAAGATCAAGAGCTTTGCAGATGTATCAAGAATTAATGACCCTTGTGTAAGTCGCACATTCCGTGCCAAACAATCTACATCCCAGATGAGGTGACGAGTACAGAGACAAAGTCTGACAGGGAGTATGTCATGGGAGTAGCAACAGTACAGGAACAAGTATTGGGAATGACTTCTAACAGGGAAAACAAAAGGAGATTAGGGATTCAGAAAAAGACGTGACCAAGATGTCCATAGAAATGAAAGTTGACTAGTCTGACAAGTCTTGGATTTCAAAGTTTTGTGGGATGTATATCTAGACCCTAATGGCTCTGATTCTCTTTCCCTTTTTTCTTACTGTCTTTTTGGCTTTCCTTTGTGTTAGTATGAGACAGTGGTATCATCTTATGCAGTGATTCCCTTGAGCTTTTCCTACTTATCTGTCTTTTAATCATAGTGAAGAATCGAGGCCTTTTGATATAATCCCTTATCACAGACAGGGATTAGCTAGGATGAGGGGAATTACCCACTCCACGCCAGGCAAAGTTGTGGTATAGTTAAGGGAAAAACATATGCATGGAGCTCTTTCTTTTAGCTTTCTCTATCTGGAAGACCTCTCAAGGAAGAACAAATAATGCTTTCTCCTTGGGAAGGCGTTTTGAGCTACTATTCAGTCACTGTCAAACTCAGTGTGGCCTCGTTAGGAGCTGCAGCCTGTAGACAGATTCATCGATGTCTGGGCTATGACAGAGGGAGACCTCACGATGGAGAGGGGTATTAACTCCTGATTCAGAGCTTAAAACTATTCTAAGCTGTATTTAAAATCTCTGCAGTCCATGCCAGAAATGATTCAAAGTCTTCTATTTCTGTCTGTAAAGAGTTGGGCCAGGTCACAATCATGTGCCTGGATCCTGTTCATTAGGGCCTGTTGTGACAGGACAAGGGGTGATGGTTTTAAAATAGAGGGAGGGAGATTTAGATTGGATATTAGAAAAAAGTTCTTTCCTGTGAGAGTTGTGGAGCACTGGAACAGGTTGCCCAGAGAGGTGGTGGATGCCCATCCCTGGAGAAGTTCAAGGCCAGGTTGGATGAGGCCATGAGCAAGCTGATCTAGTTGGGGGTGTCCCTGCTTCTTGCAGGGGGGTTGGCCTAGATGACCTCTGGGAGTCCCTTCCAACTCTAGCCATTCTATGATTCTATGGAAACTTGTGCATCAGACCCTAAAGCAAAACTGCTGGCCTTGCAGTATATTAGGGTCTTTGCTAATGCAATGAAAATATATTGATTTTATTTCCTAGATGAGAGCTACATAGTTGTAAAACAGTCACTCAGAACACAAAGAAAATATATAAAAATAAACCTTGGGCAAAAGAGAGACAGAGGGCACTACTTTGCTGCTACATAAAAATTGAGCTTTGCCCACATCTTAAATACTGTCTGTGGCAACTGTCTCCCCATCTCTGGATGGGACAGACTGGCGTTAAAGGAGGTACTGGAAGGACACTAAAATGGTTAAGGGGATAGAGCTGCAGCATGACAAGGAGAGACTGAATGTCTGGGGCTCAAAAGTATGGGAGGAGAAGGTTAAGAGATTAAATTGATTTTTACAAAGCTATGAAGAAGATAGATGAAATGCAGTCCCATAATTCACCAAGTGCTGTATTAATACAACTAGGGGCTACATAATTTCTTTAAATCAATCATTTACTAGTTTCATGACTTTGCACGCTGCGTAGTTAACTCTCTGTATGTGCTACCACAGGAGATGGTGGAAGCAATGTCAACAGATCAAAATATTGGAAGAAACCATGGACTGGAGGTCCATAAATAGGTTCTGAAGGGATTAGTCAGAAGGCTCCTGTAACGACCCCAGTACAGCTCACAGAATCCCAGAGCAGCAGGGATTGGAAGGGTCCCTCTGGAGATCACCTAGGCCAACACTAGGCTGTGTCTTATGCTTTTGTGTTTCATGGCTGTTACATATGGTGTATGGTGAAACCAAAGGTTAAATATTTAGTCTATTTTGGCTACTACAACAGCTAATAGGTCAGTCTGAAGGAAAGTGTTTCCTTCTTTAGTCTGTAAATCAGCTAT
Organism: Heliornis fulica; assembly: GCA_013399135.1. Lineage (NCBI taxonomy): Eukaryota > Metazoa > Chordata > Aves > Gruiformes > Heliornithidae > Heliornis > Heliornis fulica. The sequence continues at coordinate 14,870 of VXBZ01010325.1, read as the reverse complement.
TTCAGCCTTGTGGAACAGAAAATGATAGCTTGCTGGTTTTCTGGTTTGTGTGTTTATGGGCATTTGGAGGGTTTGTGGGTTTTTTGTTGTTGTTTGTTTGTTGTTTGGATTTTTTTTTTTAATCTTCAACCAGTGCTTGAAGTGCAATTACATATAGAAGAAAGTGGTTGTAGAATTTAAGTCATAGAATCAGTTGTGAAATTATTTTTGGAAAATAGTTTGCAACTATTGCAACTGCTATATTGAAAATAATCTATGAAAATCCTGAGAAAATGTATTTTTACAATATAGTTGGGTGGTATATGGTAAAATATTTAAACTTTGCTGTTCTAAACTAGTAGGATTTATTTTTTGACATTGTGATAGTGTGAGCTACTAGGTCTAATGAAATTGGTAGATTTACTCCCTTTTTGGGGTCAACTTAATTCACTTCATTATAGATTTTAGTTCTGTATATTCTGTTTTTTGGGAAGGTTGTAATTATTTTTGGTGAGAGAGAATACTACTTCTCCCTCTTCCTCTTTTTCCTTCATTTGAGCAGTATGCTACTGTCAGGGTTGAGAGGATGAAGTTTGTTTTTTGCAAGCCAACTCACACAGGACTTCCAATTCAGTTATGTTTGCAGCTTTTTTAATCCATCTTTGGACAGTCATGCCTTTACTACACTTTCTGCCCTCTCTGAGATGACTTAAAACAAAGATAACTTATAGTATACAACTTATATGCTCCACAAGGGGTTTTTAAGGAAAATGTAATTATTCAGCTAAAATTTATGAGACTTAGGATCAAACACTTTCTTCCCTCTCTTAAGTACTGCTTAAAACCCACGTGGCAAACAAATAATAGTGCAAAGCTTGAGAATATTTCTGCACCAGAATGTCTATGACTGCACTTTTTAAATCTAAATGACATACAATGGGGTGGCCAGTTTCATTCGCCTGCTTGTCTGTCTCCTGTCTTGCCCTGGAAGCAAGACAGACCTTTCCACAGCAGCCTGGGCAAGGAATAGGCATGGGGAAAGCCTGCAGCCCCCCTTCCTTCAGACTCAAACATCAGCTCTCCACCTTTTGCCCAGTAACAGAGCAGAATATTTTCTAAGCAGGTCCCAAGCAAGGAGTGAGGAATGAGCCTGTGCTGGGCTGTAGGATCGGGGAGTGTGAGAGAAGGTGAAAATGTGTCATTCTCTGTGGCCTAGTGATGCTTTATGTCCCTTCTACAGCAAAGTCCTCCCAGAAAGGTCCCACCCCTCCTCATCCCAATTCTCTAAAGCAGGAAACTTGTGGAGAGAAGGAAAAGCCCCATCCCAATGAGCAGATACCTGAATCCTCTCGCACTTACTGCTTCTGAAAACACCACAGTAGTTGGCATCATCACATTTTGTGTCTGTAACAGAAGATTCCAGCAGTGGCACCTATTGCTGTCACAGTCATTATCATTAAGGCAGTTGAGCAGCTTCCCAGCCAAACTTAGCTCAGGCTGGGAGCTCGGGGGAGGCAGGGAAAGCAGAGCTGGTGTTTGACAGCCCACACCTGGGAGCGTGCCTGCACCCTTTCATGCCTTATCACGCGGCTATACCAGCCAAATATTTTCTTTGTGTGTCAGGAGAAGGTGCAGTGACAGGAGCTGGCAGACAGTGTTTGACAAGAGAGTGGTTTGGGGAGAGAATCAGATGGCTAGTGGAAAATAAGATGCTAAAAGATGTGTACCTACAGCTTTATTATATTCAATGTGGCTGCGATGAAAGAGTCGATGGCCTTTGCGGTGCTGCTAACGCATCAGAGTTGGGTCTCAGGAATGTTGTACAAGTCCTAGGCTGTAGTGTTTCATTCCTTTGAAAAGATTTTTAAAGATTAATATTTGGGAGTAAACATTAGAGGAGGCCCCATCCCTGGAGATATTCAAGGTCAGGCTTGATGGGGCTCTGAGCAACCTGATCTAGTGAAGATGTCCCTGCTCACTGCAGGGGGTTGGGCTAGATGGCCTTTAGAGGTCCCTTCCAACCTCACATTCTCTGAAAATTATAGGAATATATTTACAAAATTTCTGTGAGGATTTTTTCTCCTCCAGTTCTCAGAGAGAGCTTTAAGAGACTTGGAGTAGCAACGTGGTTTTCTCAACTTTCACCAATGTTGTCTGACTTGGTGAATGACCCTGCAAGCCTTTAGTCTCTTTTTGTGCTCTTTGATGCCCACAACCTCTTGCTCTTACAAAGACATGTGTGGCTTGACATGGCTTAAGACTGCCTCAGTTACAAACTTCTAGTTAGCTTTGCTGTAGCTTCAGTGCCAGAAAATAAACACACATACACTTAAAATCCAGTGAAATTCAGGCAAAGTCTTTCTAGGGTTTTTAGTTCAATCACTACAGCCTGACTCAACTCGGAGCCTAGAGAACAAGTCAGAGCAGAAGGAAGAGTCCTGCCTGCCTTTCATGTAGGAAAGCCTGACTTCTTCATCCCTTTCAAGGCAACAGAATGTCAAGTCAGGTTGTGTTGCCTAAGGCTGCTGTGTAGTGAGGGGATTTAAATGTAACCTCTGCATGCAGAAAAAGGAAGTCCCTTAATTCATTCAATATTTTATTAGAAATCTCTTAATGCTGGTCTTATTCCTAAAGGTAAACATCTCAGAGGCTTTTCAAAGCCTGTATTTCATTATTTAATAATCTGTTTTCAGTAACACAATTCCCTAGGTCTGAGTTTGTAACTAAGTCCACAGGCTGGAAATATCAACAGTCCAGGAACTGTTAAATAATTAAGCCATTGGTGCCTGTCAGTGTTAGGGCTTGAATCACTCATGTTTTATTTTCACAAACTGCTGTGAAAAAAAAAAAAAGTGTCATGAAAAAAGACTGCTTGCTCTTTTTAAGGACATTGTGACTTTTTGTCTACAATGGCATAGTTGGAAAGGGTGTGAATGTTTGTTTTGAAAGTAGCATTTATAGGAGGACACTTAGCAGCCAGGCAGTACATTCTCTGGCTCTTGGTGTGGAACAGTTTCACCTGTGTGTCAGAATCCTCTCATCTTCTGGACACCCTGAGAATCACTGCCACCCTTCAGTGGTGAAGTATGGCCATGCAGAAGTCATAAAGCCCTTTTGAAACAATTCCTGGGAATGGCTGTTCACTGGGACAGACAGAGTAATATTTAGGGCTGTGCTGTTCCACAGCCAAACTAGGTGTGTGTGTACATGCGTGTTTGTGGCTGTGCACGCGTGTGTGAGCATGTATGCGTGTACAGAAACACATGTGGGCCCGTCTCCTGTCTCTGACACATGGGAAAGGTCTCTGAAGGCCAAACATTCAGCTACTCATTTAACATCTCTGACACTGAGGTGGAAGCAGGCTCATTTTGAGCACATAGGATATGACACAGACTGCTCTCTAGTTTCAAGCAGATAGTCGCAGGTGAGCTCACTGAGGGAGTTTATCATCCATATATGATCCATGTCACGATTTTTCCTCATCAGAGAAAGATGGTGAGAGGGGTTTTCTCACAGTATCATGTACCCTGGAGGAGGATGGAGCAGTACAATTATGGATATAGTGTAAGAGACAAGGAGTTCAAGGGGATAAAACAGAGAGGTTTTGTGAACACTAATAATACGCACTCCCTAATTCAGTCCAGACAGAAAGTAGTTGAAGGAGTGCTGTAATTTAGTATGAATCAAGCTAAATTCAACTGCTGTGTGAAATGAGATGGCTGGATAAGATGGGGAGTTGAGGGTTGGGTGGCAGGAAGGGGAAGAAAGATGAAATGTAGGACATCAGACTATTTTTATGTTACTGATAAATGAAATTCTGCACTTCATGGTGCAAAAAAAACCCAAACCTGTATTAGTACAAGGCAGGAAATACATATGGACTGTATGGAATGCCTTTTTGCTCTGTTGCATAGGACAGCATGACAAGGCTGCCTTTCTATAGCCATCATCAAGCATACCTACTAAGGAAAGATCTGGAAATAAATGGTTAATCTCTTTTTTTCATTGTGCCCATTTGTTTACTTTGGGCTTTTGAAATGCTTTGGGACTCTTGTGAGTTGTACTAGGAAATCTGTCTGCATTCCCTTCAGAGGCTAATCACTGTGTTTACCAGCTCAGCCTGTGTTGGCATTGCTACCAGAGGGTGACTAGGTTTTGGTAATGCAAGAAGCCTTAACATCTTTATATATACATGCAAACACTACAGTAAAACCCCACATTTAAATTCTTTGCTTTCCAACCACTCATACTTTCCTGCTAACTTTGAGGAGGACAAATTCCCTCAAACATCTAAAAAATTATAAAAAACATGAAGCTTGTTTTCCAGATCCCCAATATTTCAAAATAACTTTCCTCTTGGCTGGGATTTGCTGTACTTATTTGCTGCCTTGATTTAAACATCATATTGACATCTTGTTGTGATTAGCTGTGAAAAGACTGTGGGGTTATTCGTGATTAGTCAATATCCTGTGAGTTGGGCAGGCTGTGGGCTCTGACTCTTTCATGCAATTGAAAAATGATCAACAGCAGACTTAGAAAAATAATCAGAGCTGTTTATGAATGTTAGAAGTCAACAATAGGAAATCATCTGATTTCTTTAATATCTTAATTACAAAGAATTCCAAATTCCTAGCAATAATTGAAACTATGAGTACTGAACCTAAAGACCTTGCTCTTATGGTATCCTTTTGATTGTTTTATAAAAAACAAAGTTCTATCTTATGGGCTTATTATGAAAGTTTAGAAATATGACTTCTGCAAGTGACATTATTTATGGAAAATTACGTTTTCACCAAACCTCTCTTTATACTTCTGGTTGTTTCCCAGGATATATATATTGTCAAGGTCAGGGGGAGAGGACAATTTTTGGCTTTTTTCTTAGCAAAAGCTGCTTATTTGAGACCGTTCCTTTGTCCAATAATCCCGTCAGTGCTAAAACTTGCTGGTTTGTCTTCCATAAATTCAGTAGTGTAGCAGCAACAGAGAGTAAGACAACACAGCATCGTAAGTACCTTCAGGTTCTGAAGGACCTAATTGGTGTATCAATATGAATGTAAGTGTACAGTCTTTTCCTTGATCCAAGAGGATCTAATACAAGTCTGTGTTGTGTTAGATCAGGGTTTCAGCACGCAGCCATGGTTTGCTTTAACTCCTTTTTTAGTCTGATGCAATGACAGTATATTCTCCCTGAACGTGTGTATTTTAAAACACCAACCAGACAAATGAAGCTCTGACACATTGGTTTTATTTGAGACTGGTAATTCAACATTTTGCTCTTTAAATAGCACAGGAATTTTCTGTTTTGTTTTTGATAATTGCCAAAGAGTTGTGTCCCCAGCCACCTCACTAAGATAAATCAAAACAGTACCTTGTGTGAACTGTGGTATAATGACATCAGATTACTTCTCTTAGTGACATTTTATCCTTTTTTTTTTTTTTTTTTGGTGAGAGGAGCAGAGGCATTAGTGTGAGAGAGTGAAGATGATTTCTATAGTAATAAGACAGTTAAGCAGCTCCGGGTAAGTGACCTCAAATCGCCTTGGGCTTTTAAGAGGGACAGCACTTACACAGGGAGTTATTACTTAGGTGCTAAACTGAGGTACCTGCCAAACTCTCTGCCCTGTCTCTCCTACCTCTTTACCCTGAGGTAGATGTGATACAACTTGCCTCCCTTTTTCTCTTCAGTCTGGAGACACAAGAGCATTCATAGCAGCAACGTAAAAGGCTTCTGCCAGTCTCCCATCATTAGGTAACTTCAGTATTTCTTGAGCAATGTGTGTCCCTCAAGAACAAAAGGAAGAAATAAATAGCTCATTTATGATAAGTATTCTTTGAATAAACACACATGTAATGATGTAATACACATTATTCTTTAGAATTAAGATTTCCTTTTGGAGTTATCAGGCAATTAAATGCCACATTCAAGGCAGAAGTGGAACTAAGATGCTAATAGATTTTTTTTTTCTCTGTTGCAACAACTCTTTACCTTTTAAAGGTCCAGGTTATTAAGCTTATAAAGGCTTGGACAAATAGCTATTAAATCCCTGCATTAATTTTGATAATTTTGGTATTGTTGGTTTGTTATGAACCATAAAAAGTCATACTGACATGTGTCTGTCCACAAAATTATTCTCCACATGAGACTGTAAGCTTGCTTTCGAGGATACTCAACACAAAGAAGTTTAAATAATCCATTGGGTGCACCTAGAATTTCACCAAATCACCAAAGAAATGGGAATGAAAGTCAAACAGAGTTTTTAATGCTTGCTAAAGTCAAAACTTACTGACTCATTACTTAGTTTAAATGTTCAAAGTAATGTTTAAACATTACTTGGTTTAAACCACTTATTAATACATTGATTAATTTATAATAATTCAAGTTTTATCTATTATTTAATTATATGATTACTTGATTTAATTTATATTTATACTTTATTTTATATACCTCAATTAATTACCAATTAATATTGATTATTCCTTATAAATTATTCTGGTTTTGATCATTAACTTTCAGCATACTACGAATTTCCAACAACAGCAGTGCATACTTCATTGTTTATACTTATTTGGTATTTCCTTCAATAATACTATTCAGTGCTTTAGCTCTTGCTACCAAAAATGCTGCCACATTATCGTTCATCTGAAACCCAAGGGATGGTACAATGAATTATTGTAGGAATTTTTCACCCCTGTAACAACTTGTTCAGAATAAATATGTCTTGGGAAAAGACATTAAAATATAAAATATAGTTTGTATACATCTCCTTCAAACCTTTTGGTTTTCCAGTTTCATTAAGGAGCAGGGTTAATTTTAAATGTACAATTCCAAAGGCAGGTCACTAAAAAAGATTCAAAGAGATCTAATTAAATTGCCCTTTACAAAATCATCTTTACAGAAAACATGAGCTTTCTGGTTTTACACTATGGGTGACCAAATTCCACTTCAAGGTTTCAAAGAAGGACAGAAAAGTTGATTGTTATTGTCAACCTTGTTATTGTCTGTTTTCTAGNATTCCACTTCAAGGTTTCAAAGAAAGGCAGAAAGGTTGATTGTTATTGTCTGTTTTCTATGTCTTTATTTCCTTCACCTTGGCCAGGTGATATTCCAGTTGTTAAGCTTTTGTTCACGTTTTCTTATTGTCCAGATAACTGTTAAATGACTCCATAGTGTCTGGAGATCAGAGAGAAAATCGTGGATTTGCAAAGGAAAGAAATAATTAGATGATAAAAACAGGAAAGAAGTTTAGCACATGGTTCTTTTCTAAGACATACAGCTCAGATATGATGATGATGCAGGTCCTGGGACACCAGTAGGTGTGTGTTGTATGTGGTGCTGCTGACCCCCAGCTCCTCAAGGTGAGACTTGGGCAGCCTTCTCACCTGGGCTTATGAAGACTGCTTCTGCTGGAACAGCTCAGGTAGGAGGTACAGCACTTCTGAAGACTCTCAACCATCTGAGCACACTTATTCTGGCAATTTAAACCTCATTTACCATAAAAATTTGACCCAAATATTTAAATTTGAAGCAGCACGCTCTCTTCTAAACCTAATAGAGCTGTGAGGAGAGCAACTGCTTGGGGCCAACTCTGTGCTTCAGGTACTGAAAGAAACTTGCCAGTATAGTGGTACAGCAGCAGTGCAGGTGCATTATGTCTTAAATAGTGTATGTGTATAGTCCTAAACTGAGTGCAAGTGTATTCTGAACCTTGTCCTCCATTTGAAATGTTTGGACCCTACCCTGGTTAGATGTAAGCAATCTAATTGGGTTATTGTGCTGGAAATGTGGCACTGGAGATTTTTTTATTGTGAGGCATTTTAGCTTTGTTAACCTATAGCATGACAAATAGCAAATACTGTCAGCATCTCTATGGCACATCAACTTCTGTTCAGTTGCTGCTTTTGTATATTCTGGAACAGAAACCAAATTATAAATGACAACCTACAGCATTCCCCTTTGCATTGGTTTGAATGAATTAAGCAGGTCATAGAACTATGCTTTCTTATGGCTTTTAGTTTTTTTTGTTTTTTGGTTTTTTTTTTTTTTTTTTTTTTGTGAGGCACAGGGTCTCTGCAAATCCCCATTACCACAGGGAGAGTTTAAAGAATTCACCAGTTCCTGGAGGGTCCATTGCTGGATCAGGCCAATGGTAGATATAACAGGAATGCAAATTACTTCCATTATACAATTTTAATAAATATGATTCAAAGACAACTGTTCCTGCAGCTTGTCCAACAAAAGAAAAAGTCCAAGCCAACTGCTGAACAAAAATGCCAGTAGCTGTGATGAATTATAATTCATTTTGAACAGGAAAAGATAAATATGTGACCTAAAGGAAAAGTAAACTTCAGGCAATGTAATTAGGGGAATAAAATCCCATTAGTTTTATTAACTATGGGCTGAACAGGAAACGCCCAAGTGTATGCAATGAGGCTTCAAATGTGCAGTTGGTTCAAATCGAGCTAGTTGTGCATAAAGGCACAATGTAGCAAGCCTTGCAAAAGGGGATGGTCTCCAGTGGAAGATAACTTCTGTGATTCTAAATGCTTATCCAGAGAAAATTATCAAAAAGTATTTGATCTGACACAGAAAAGTGCTAATAACAGCCTTAACAGCCAGTCAGTCACTTCACAGTTACAGTGATGGTCTTGCCTACAGAAGATTGCTAAACAGATTTCTCCTTTTCCATGCTTGAAGGAACATCTTCAGTTTGAGAGCTTTTCATTTGTCCTTTTGGGCCAAAGCCCAAGCTTGGGGTGATCTGCATAACCTTCTGCCTTCTCCTGTCTCTCATCTTCTCTCCCTTCTGCCTCTGCTTTTATAATGTAATTCACCTTTTCCTTTCTAAAAGATATTTCTTACCCTCTAAGTCCATGTGAAATGGTCTCTGGTATTCTCTATCACTTTCTTATTTCCACTACAAGAGAGACCCTGACACCTGAAACTTCATGTCATCAAGTACAAATCTTAAATCACCCCACAATTTGTACATATCCATTCATAGACCCATCTCTTCTTCAGTGTCAGAGTATATATTGTTCCTCCCACCCTCCACCAGTCCTGTTCAGACCATGCTGCTTGGAGCAGGTTTAAGGCTGGTTCTGGATCACTGGGCTAGTGCTTCACTTTGTACCTGTGGTACCAGGCAAGGAAGCACAGCATGCTGGGCATCACTTGGCTATCCTCAGACCCCAGCATGGAAAATAGAATCCAGAGATGGTTCCCTGAATGTCAGAGGTAACTGGTTTAGAAGTTAATTTGGCCATTTACCATCACCCTTTCCTAATCTTGTAAGATTTTGGGTCTCAAAATTATGGAAGATAAGTCACACCACAGAATCACAGAGTATTAGGAGCTGGAAGAGACCTTGGAAGATCACTGGATTCCAGAAAAATTCATACTAAATGTTGGATTTAAACCAGTGTTAACTGTCCACTGGCAGTGAGACCCACATCTATGGACATGTACTATTTAAACCAGTCAGAGGCTCGGCAGAGTCCTTTGTTTCCTCTGTATGTAGACTGCGATTCGAGGTTTTCATGTTACTTTATTTCTCACATTGCAAAATACAGTTTGCTGAAATTTAGAGCAGGTAAGCAGTGACAAACACTTAAGTATGTTATTTACTCTTCTAGAGTCTTGGATTTGCCTCTGACTATAAGGGTAAATGTGCAGAGCCTGGGGTTTACAGTAGCTGTTACACATGAGTGGGAAGGAAGGTGCTTTGCTGTGCCCAATACAGAGCACACAAAATATTAGGCTGCAGTGGAAGCAGCTGCCAAATCCGAGCTCTTGTGGACTGATGAAAGGAATGTGCTCCAGAGGTGAGGCCATACTTAATGAGATAACTTTGGAAGCATCATGGAGGAGCTATGACAAGAGACAGGGAGCATGTGTCATCTCCCATGGATGTTTGCTCCTGGAACTGTTAAATGGAAGTCTGTGCCTACGACTTGAGGCTGTGTCAGTGGGTTTGCATGATCCTTCTTGACACTGGTGTACACCAGGCATCACTTTCACCACTTCTGAATTGTGGTTTGAAATAAGGGCCTATTTAAGTGCAGTTTGAGTGAGTGGTGCAGAAGTGAGTTTAATGCTGGAGGGGAAAGATGGGGCTGTCCAGGCTGGCCCAAAGGAACCCATATGGGCAGCCTGTAAATGACAACCAGTGAATCGCTAACTGCTGTCCGTGTCCTGCTGGTCCTTAGCCGAGGTCATTCTGGTAAGTGTGGCATTCTGCTGAACATGTGTCCATGCTTTTCTGAGGGTGGCAGGATCCATTCTCTCTGGTGTCTAGCTCAGAAACCTAGTTTGAGGTGATTAGTGATGTGTGCTGAGCCCAGTACTCAGATTAGCAAATACCATAAAAGTCATACCTGAGTGACATCTGAAATTCTAACTACACAAGATTCCAGAGCTAGAGATTATCAGTTCTGATCCTGTGAGGAGACTTTGTGTTTAAATGTTGAATGTTAGATTAAATATTAAGGGCCTGATTCTTCATTGCATTGCACTGGTGATATTCCAGGATCAGTATTCTGATGGCATCTTTAAATATTAAATTTATTCTGACAGGATAGAAGCTGATATGCAACCTCTGACATCAGGCTCCCATGCTGTTTCTTATGTCACAAATGATGACAATTGCCAGAAACAGTGACTAGCAGCAGCAAGAGACTCTGCAATATTCACCTTAATTGCATTCTATATTTTCAGATATAATTTACAGCTTTAAAGTGTTGAAAAATGAGTGTCTTGACATGAGCACTCGCTATCCTCTAGCAAGCCACTGGGAACAGGAAAGTTTTGCTTTCAAGATTCAACAAAAACAGTCCCTTACTGTGTGACAGAAACAAGCTGCACAAAACCCACCAATGATTCAGCATGTTTTTCTAAATTCAAACTGGGCTGCAGCCTGAAGTTTGCAGTAGGGATTCAGACCCTGCAGGGAAACACCAGAGGCTTGAGCCTTCCTCCCAGCATCCGTCATGGTGCCAGGTAGGGAACCAAATGAGTAGCAAAACACTCTCTGTACTAAAATAGCATAACAAATGGCTCCAGGGCACACAGACAGAGGCCTATACACAGCATTAATTAGCCTAAAAGTAATTAGCAAAATATTGCTAAAAATCATAAGTGGCACAATTGAGAGCTGGATGAGTTTTTTGAACTCAGCAATATGAAAACCCATGTGTAGTAACAGTGAATTTGATGCACATTGGGAGGTTTTGGTGACAAGTGGACCAGTTTTGACTGGAAGAGAGAAGCATAGTATAAAATTAGTCATATTAATTGTAGCAAACATTTTCTTGAATTTAGCTGTGTTTTTCTAGGTGGAAACTATCTTGGAGGGAATCACTTTCCAAATGTGTTCATTATTCAGTAGTTGAGACTACATTTCAGCATATGGATCACATATGAATAGCCTATTCTTAGTTTTACTTCACATATTCAATATTTGGTTTGACATCCTTGAACTTGGTGATCCATCATATGTCTTAAAGTCTTTTTTCATTTTTCACTATACTTCTCCTCTTGACCAATAGGAAATGAAAAACATGTTTATCACACTTTAATAAACACAGGAAGCTTAAATGACTGTAGAGCCACGGCATTACTGACATCCTTATCTTTTTTTTTCCCCTGTTTCATTGAGTTTGTGAAGTGTTAAGGTGATTAGAACATCCTATGGGGACTTGGGCTCCTAAATTGCTTCACACTCATGAGAAAATACATTATCTCTACAAAGATAGCTTGTTGTATGCTGTCACCACAGGTCAAGCTAGAAACCCCCAGTAAGCAGTATTGTCCAGCAGGCATGAGTGTTCTCCCTGTCTGTGTTGATGACATTATTGTCTGATGCTTTCAGCAGTACCCTTTAGCAATACCAGGTTTTGCCTGTATACAGTTTGATCATCTGGTGCATTTTCCTATGTAGGTTCTGGCATTGGGTCTATTTTCTTCCCTGGTATAGCTGCTTGGAATAAAGAAAATCTGGTTTAAATTTCTGGTTCAATCATAGTTTTTCCTCTGTACATGTAGTTATCATAGTTTTGTGTGCCCCTTTTTCCTGGTCAGTTTATTCTCCATGCCCTTTCTGAACTTGCTTAAAGAGTAGGAACCTGAGTTTTCCAGCAGGTAATTTCCTCAGGTTCTAGACTTGACTTTAAAATCTTTATTACTGTAGCATGTGTGGGTCCTACCAAGGTGACAACCAGGTCAGACTCTGATCAGACATAAACTTTGTGTAAAGGTGGGAACATTTTAGCATGTCAATAAATAATATCTGGGAAGTCCAGTGTGTCTAACCAGACTGTTCTCAGGCTCTCATCAAGCCAGGGACAAATAGAGAAGTTGGACATCAGCAAGCAGTTAATTTAATTTAGATTAATTTTGAAATAATAGCGTATTTTTAATTGAATCAAAGGAAAAATAACTCTGAACAGCTCCACCTGTGACAAAATTTAGTTCTGGCAAAGCTTTCCAGGTATCAAATGGTACAAGGTAGGCACAGAGCACAGCTTGTGCTTATAAGGACATAGAATCATAGAATCATAGAATGTGTTTGGTTGGAAGGGACCTTTAAAGGTCATCTAGCCCAACCCCTTGCAGTGAGCAGGGACATCTTCACTAGAGCAGGTTGCTCAGAGACCCATCACACCTAGCTTTGAATATCTCCAGGGGTGGAGCATCCCACCTCTCTGGGCAACCTGTTGTAGTGACTCATCACCCTCATAATGAAGAATTTTTCCTAACATGCTTAAATATTCATGAGATCTGACCCAGATGATGCTTCTTTCTCTTTTTGTTAACCTTCCTTCCACATTTCAAATAACTTTTCAAAAACTTGTCTAATTCTGTAATTTGGCAATTTTTTTTGGGGTTTTTTTTTTGGTTGGTTGGTTTGTTTTTTTTTTTTTTTTTTGTTTGGTTTGGGGTTGTTTTTGTTGTTGGGTTGGTTTTTTTTTTTTTGTGTGGCTAAAACATTATCCAGATTCTAAACTCTGCAGTTTAGAAATTCCTTGTCAAGAAGGAAAGATGTGGGTACTTCACCCGACCTGCACGTACTTATAAACAACTCACATTTGCTTAAGTAAGCAAAGTTATGGAAAATAACTGGCTAATATGAAAAGAGGAAATGTGGTGCCCAAATCTTTTATATGTACTGTGTTGAGGGTCTTAACAACAGCTACAAATCATTCATGCAGCTACCAAAGCAACATGTCACCCAGTGAAAGGGTGGTATAAGATGTTGTTAAGCCCAATACCAAAGGCAACGTTACTGAGCAACGCAGGACAAGACGGATGGATGTATATAGTCATGACGTGGCTTTAGTCAAAAAGAAAACCTGATGCCTTTTGCATTCTGCTACTGTTGCAAAAGAGGTCTGCACCATGTCTGAAGGACATGTTTTTGTTGCAGTTTCAACAGCTAGGTTGTTGCTGTCAGCCTTCAAGTTATTAAAACACTGTTTCTGAAAGGCAACCAGTTGTCTGCTTCGTTATGTGACAAAGGTATCCATGGATAAACCAAAATTGCTATGTCCTTTTACTCACTGCTTTACAGTTAGAAGGGGATGAGACATCTTGCTGTTGGAGGGGAGTTTGGTTTTGTGTAAATCCCATATGGTTTGTTGGAATATGTAAAACCTGTTTTTCTTTTAGCAAGCACTGAAATTCATTATTGCTTGAGTTACTTGTTTCAGTTTTCCATGACTAATCCAGTATGTGTGTACCACATAGTAAATCTATCACTCTTGATAGCACATTATGGCAATGTGCTCTAGCAGGCATGTGAATGAGGTTTGTTGCTTCTGTTTTCGAGAAGAAGGCATCTGAGGATCTGTAAACAGCTGAGCATTAAATTAATTGAAAATCAGATTCTCAGTCTTCTTAGGGAGGATGTTGCTATAAAATGGTAAGATACCAAAAGAAGTGCCAGTGCAGATAAGCACATTATACCTGATAATGGTTAAAAAAATTGTTTCTCAGCTTAATTAAATGCAACATGATTATTAGTTCTGCAGTACAGGGGAAAAAACAGGGAGGCAAGTAGTTCATGGCTCAATAAGAGGCAGGAAATAGTGTGTCATAAAATAAATAAATTAAAAAAAAAAAAAAGAGGAAGATCTGTATCAATTTCTGGTTTTCCTGTGAATGTTTTCCTTTGAGAGTCATCAGACTAAACAGCAATAATCATTCCTCAACCCTACGTATAACTATGAGAGTTAAAATGTTTTCTTACTGCCTGGTGCTCCTGTTCAGGGCACCCTCTGTTACTCAGCACAATGATGGGATGACACACTATTCCTGCATTGCAGTTCTGAGAGATTACTCAAAGGGGACTAAATTGTATGTGTCAAAAGTTAAACCCGGTTGAAAATACCAGAAACATTTTGGGAGGGATAAAATTTTAATGTTAAAAATGCCTAGGTGATATATAACAATTTTGTTAATGAATATGAACTATGTAAATGAAAAAAATGGTTATAGAGATTGTGTAGACATAAACTTGTGTCCATATCAAACATAGAGTCACAGAATCCTTTGGGTTGGAAAGGGCCTCAAAGATCATCTATTTCCATCCCCCCATGCTATGGGCAGGGACACCTTCATTAGTCCAGGTCTTCCAAAGCCATATCCAACCTTTCATTGAACACTGCCAGGGATGAGGCTTCCAGAACAGCTCTGGGAAACCTGTGCCAGGGCCTCACCACCCTCAGAGGGAAGAATTTCTTCCTGACATCTAACCTACCCCTGCCCTCTTTCAGCTTGAAGCCATCACGCCTTGTCCTGTCCCTGCACTCCCTGGGGAACAGTCCCTCTCCCGCTGCCCTGTAGTATTTAAGTGCTAGTAGGCCATAACTAGGTCTCCTCAGAGCATTCTTTTCTC
>VXBZ01010324.1:3726-18576 GCA_013399135.1 Heliornis fulica | reverse complement strand
TCTCCAGACCCTTCCCCAGCAGGAGCTTCAGGGGCTGATGGTGCTGCCACACTGAAAGCTGCAGGAAAGGAGAAAAGCAAAGATTCAGTTTCAGTGTGACAGGCCAGAAGGGGAGAGGCACAGTGTCCTGAGCAAACCATGGGGGAAGAGCCATGGGTCAGCAGAAGATGGAGTGGAAAAGGGAAACACTCCAAAGGGAGCTGTGGGAAGCCCCCTGGAGACCTCGGGGGGATTGTCCCTAGAGCAGGGTCACAGGCTGGAGCCACCAACAGCAAACACAGGGCGTGAAGGATGAATAAATCAGAGGAATGAGACCACGAGAAATGAGGAAAATAAATGAGAAAATGACTAAAGAGGAGAGTGAGGATTATCACCGTGCAGTGGACCAACATGGAGATGCTCCTCTAAGTGAATCAGATGCTGTAGAGACACATGGGGGGGCTGCCACTTCCAGAGGTCCTGGCAGGACAGATGGAGCTGCAGGAGGAGCAGACACTGCTGAGCTCCAGCATCCAGCCTGCCAAGCCAGTCTTCCTCACCACAGGCCCACCAGAAATAGGAATATTTTCCAGCAGGGGGTAGAGAAAAATGGCCAAATTAGAGGCTGAGGAGAAAGGGGTGGGAGAAAGAAACGGAGCAGGAGGAAAGAGCAGAACCTGCTCCTCAACCTGCAGGCAAACTGCATGGGGCTGAGGGAAAGCTCTGGTTCAAAGCAGGTTGAAGATAAAGGGGAAACCAAACCCTGCCTAAGTCAAACTAGGATGATCCCCACCCCCCACCTCCAAAGCAAGAGGCCTCTGGCCAGGCAGAGATGAACACAGTGCATGTGGCACATCGTTATGAAACCTCATTAACTTGATTGGGGAGAGAAACTCGGTTGTGACAGGACACAGTGGCACTTCTGAGCTGACACAGCTCTGCCCACGAAGCAGCAGCATTTCCCATGTGACACTTACCTGGAGACCTGTTCTGCAGGTCCAAGAGGTCCCAGCAGACAGGTACTGGGCATGGAGGACACATCACACCTGAGTTCCTGCCGGGCTGGGTCAGGCAGCGCCACCCGCTTTGAAGCCTGACAGAGATGTCATGGAAGGGATTCATCTGTCAGAAACTCGGACAGTGTGGGACAGGTTTGGACAGAGAAGACACAGCTGGGACATGGCCCAAATGACCTCAGATGTAGCTTGCCCAAGGAACAAACCACTTTGGGTTATCTGGTGGGGTTTTGTCATCCACGTTAAGAACAACACCCACCTCCATGGGGTGTACTCCCATGTCAGGAGGAGTCCTTGAGGGTGGCATCAGGAGATACCTGAGAAGAACTGGCAAGGTGGAAGGAAACTGTATTCCTGCAAGGGAAAAGGAACAACCTGAGTGTGTGATGTCTGCAGATGGGCACAGATGTGCTCAGTGCCTCTCTCCAGAGGCCAGGGAGGATTTAATGTATATATGGACTGGTTCCTTCAGCTCACATCGCTGTGCTTCCAGCTCTCAGGTCTTGAGAGGACCTTCAGGTGGGGCAGCCAGCCCCAGGGCTGGAACCTCCTCTGTCCACGGTGATTGTGAAGAACTCATGGAGCTCTCCTGCTCGCTTTGCCTCGATGCTGGCCTCCAGCTCCCTCTACATCTCAGCTCTGACCCCCGTGAGGAGAGTTTTATTGTCAGTCCCAAGCCTCTTAAATGCAAATTGGCACTAATTAGGTGGTGCTTATGCTCTTCTCTGTTCCCCTCCTTGAGGAAGGATACCCATCTTTTGGAGAGCAGCCATTCACTGTGGCATTCTTTGAAATGAGGGGCTCTATGGGGACAGACTGGAAGGAGATGTGACAGGGGAGCCTGTCCTGAGAGTGCTCCAGGTGGGCACGAGGCACAGAGAGCCTCCTGCCAGGTATATTCCATATATACAGAATCCTAAACTGGTTCAGACTGGGAGGGACCTCAAAGCCCACCCAGCTCCAACCCCCTGCCATGGGCAGGGACACCTTCACCAGACCAGGCTGCTCCAGGCCCCTGAGGTCCAACCTGGCCTTGAACCCCTCCAGGGAGGGGGCAGCCACCACTGCCCTGGGCACCCTGTGCCAGGGCCTCACCCCCCTCACAGGGAACAATTTCTTCCTCAGATCCAACCTCAATCTGCCCCTTCCAATTTCAAACCATTCCCCCTCATCCTGTCACTCCAGGCCCTTCTCCAAAGTCCCTCCCCAGGTTTCTTGTCACCCCTTCAGGGACTGGAAGGGGCTCTAAGGTCTCCCTGGAGCCTTCTCCAGGTGGAACAACCCCAGCTCCCAGCCTGTCTCCATAGCAGAGATGCTCCAGCCCTCGGATCATCTCCGTGGCCTCCTCTGGACCCACTCCAACAGCTTCATATCTTCTCTACAGGCACTTCTGCTCCATCACCCCACCCCTCACTCCATTCTCTATAGCTCTTCTGAACTCACATACTGCTAACCTACATTTTTTTTTAACTTTCTGCCCCTTACAAGTGTTTTAGCTTGACTTGATCCCTGTCACAGCACAGCTCCTCGCTGGCTCTATCTGCAGCCCCATCCTCAGCCGCCCAGGAACACGCTGACGTCCTTTTCTCTTCTCCCTGCTTCAACAAGCAGCAATTGTTTGTTGCATCTAAACCCACAGCCTGTGCTGGCACTGATAAGTGACTGGAAACTTATATTACTTCTTTTTAAATCCTTGCAACCTCTCTAATCCTCTTTAGCATTTCACAGCCCCAGATACCATCCTGGTCCAGAGTGTGATTTTCCCGCTGGAGCTGGGATTTCAGTCCATACAAATGTGTGAGTCAGATGGATCTAATGAGAGATATATTTGACTCTGCTGGTTTTTTTTTTCTTTTTTTCCCCCAAAATACCGTGTCACTGCACATCAGCACCATCTGTTCTGCCACGGCTGGAGGTTGGTTTGATCAGGTGCTGCAGGTTCCCTCTGGCTCTCCGTGCCCACCCGCTGTCGGAGGCATCCTCACATCTCTCCATCCCCCCCAAAGCTCTCCCTGAGGCAAAGCCTCAGCCAAGCACAACCTCCACCAAGATCACCCTCGACCCACAGCCTCCATGAGGAGTCCCTCCTCCACCCCAGGCCAGCTAACCCAGGCCAGCTAACCCAGGCCAGCACAACATCCAACCCACGAGTTGCGTTTCCATCCCATGCTGAACACTGGTGTTCCACCAGGAGATTTTCTCCCCTCCCTGCCCAAAACCCAGACTCCCTCCCACCTCTTTGTTCTCTGCCTCTTACTCTGAAGCTCCTCATCCTCCCAGCACTGCCAGTGCTGCGTCATTCATCGCTGGCTCCCAGCTTCCCCAGTGTCACCGGGGTCTCCGATGGTCCCACACCCGCTGCCGAGGGTGCTCAGCACCGCCTGAGCTCTGACAGGTTTTCTTCCAGCTCTGGATGGATGGATGGTGCTCTGGTTTGTTGTGGGTTGGTTTGTTTTCTGCAGAACTCAGAGGCTGGGAGTTCTATAATCTGCTCAGGGCAGGGGAGATCCCTCCTCCCTTCTCTGGCTCAATCCCTGCTCTAAGTCTACCAGGGAGATTCCCCAGGGAATGATCAATAAACACGTGTCAGTGCATGGGGAGCTCTGAGGGGACAGGGAGAATCCCTCTCACAGGAGATGTGAAGGCTTTTGACACAGAGGAGCTACATTTCCATGCTGCTTTCATGCCCAGGTTTAAAAACACCTTGAAGAAAACACCAGAAAAAAAAAAATGAGTTTTGCAGAATTTACAGACACTCCCTGCAAGAGGAGTTTCATGAATAAGCACCTGCTTGGAAAATATAATTACCAGAAGTAGGGCAGAGGGAGGAGGAGTGGATGAAGGTGTCCCCAGGGGTCACAGCCTATGTTCTGTGTTTATATATAGATGTCCTAAATACCAAACTGAATTATGCTGCATTTGTCCTTCCTGAGAGCTCGGTTATGGAGGAGTTGTGAGCGTGGAACAAGCAGTGAAATCAGACATTGGAGCTCTCCTGTGTAACCAGACCCCACGTAACATTAATTAATCTCACCTCCAGCTCTGGGAATAATTCCCATTTGGATTGTAGAGCTACTCCAAGGAGTTGTTGAATGCCCAGTTCTCTCTCCCAGTCACCATTTCATCACAGGATCCCAGAACCCCAGAACATCAGGGGTCGAAAAAATCACCCAGTCCAACCCCCTGCCAGGGCAGGATCACCTAGACCAAATCACACTCCAGACTGGTTTTGAATGTCTCCAGAGAAGGAGACTCCACAACCTCTCTGGGCAGCCTGGCCCAGGGCTCTGCCACCCTCACAAGGAAAAAGTTCCTCCTGACGTCCCCATGGAACCTCCTCTGCTCCAGTCCCCCTGCAGACCCCGCACCAGCCAAGCTTTTCAGCAGTGGTACCAACGTGACAAGATGCTGCCATTGGTTTTCCCCATCCCACAATTTCCTATTGTGGAAGAACTGCTCCCTGTGAGTTCACACCCACCCCTGACGTCCCCTTTGTGGACCCCCTTTGTGGACCCACATTGATGTGGCATCAGCAGAAGCGTTTAAGCCAATTTGCTTCGTGGTTTGACTCAGGAGAAAATTACATATACTTAGTACCTGTTTTTTTACTGATCCACCACCAAATGAGTCAAGCTAAGGCTTTGTTAGAAGAATTTCCTCTAAAATAAAAGTTTGTCAATAAAAAGCTATTTCTAACCAGCCTCCCACAGATGCTTCTTCGGAGAGATCCATCATGAAATGCCACATCCGTGGGCCTTGCCAAAGGACTTTCCTCTAATAAGAAAGCTTGTCAATAAGTTCACTTTTTAGCTGTTCTTTCCAGAGCTTTTGTAAAGATATAATTGTCAAGGAGACATAGATTTATTTGGCATCCTGAGCTGGGCCAGGGAAATTACAGCTGTGCCTTTCTGTCAAGCACAAGCCTTCAGCCAAACTGGTTTGAAACTGTGTCTGATGCTTGTATGTATGGGAAACTGCAGGGGAGAGCTTTTCCATGAGCTCCTCACTTGGAAAAAAATAATAAAATATTAAAAAAAAAATAATATTTTAAAGCCAGGAAGAAGAAAACAAAGAGAAACCTCTTGTCCTTGGAAGGGTTGTGTTGGAGAGTCAGGTCTGACCAGCCGACCCTATGAGTGGGGACTGGGTGGTTTTCATTGATTTTCTTGTCTTTTTTTTCAAACTTATCTAGACCTTCTGGTCTCTGAGGGCACAGTGTCAGGTCATGCACAGGCACTGCATAATGGGTGGTTTTCTTGAGAAGGGAAATGTTAAAAATGTGCTTCTCACACTAGAGTTAGAATCATAGAATCATAGAATGATTAGAGTTGGAAGGGACTCCCAGAGATCATCCAGTCCAACCCCTGCAGTGAGCAGGGACACCCCCAACTAGATCACGTTGCTCAGGGCCTCATCCAACCTGGCCTTGAACGTCTCCAGGGATCCAGGGGCATCCACCACCTCCCTGGGCAACCTGGTCCAGTGCTCCACCGCGCTCACAGCAAAGACCTTTTTCCTAATCTCCAATCTAAATCTCCCTCCCTCTATTTTAAACCCATCCCCCCTTGAGTTGGAGATGGGCTCCTAAAAGGATGGAGCCAGAAGGGCCAGGAGTACCATTTCCATTATTCCTTTATTTCCACATCTATTATTAAGGGTCTTTTCCAACCTTAACAATTCTATGATCCTATTAGTATTTTTATTAGTGTAACAGATTGGCTCCCTCAATCTCTCCCCAGAAACAGCCCCATTTTCCTTTCTTTTTTTTTTGCTGCTGACACCTTTGTTCCAGCTGCTGTTGGAGCTCTGGGACCCTCGAGCCCCCTGAACCTGGTGTGTGGTGTACACACATCTTCAAGGGAAAAAATAACTGAACAAAAACCTCCTGTATTTTTTACCATGGCTGGTACCATTTAGTTATCAGCCTTGTCTCCTGATCCAGAAAATTCCATGTGTGTCCCCAGACACCAGCAAAACTCCGTGTGTGTCCCCAGACACCAACAAGGGGGTCCCAGGCCCCTCACCCACTTGGAAAGATGTGCACATTGTCCCTGAGGAAGGCCAGGAGCAGTTTTTGTACCTGTTAGCAGGACCCTGTGGCTGGGACATTCAAGATGTGGGTGTTTGGATGCCTCTTCTACCTCAGGCAGGACACCAAAACCCTCGGTGATACCACCTAACGTTTCCCACAGGAGGACACTGCCTTCCCAGGCAGCTCTGAGAACTTAACCAAGGATTAGTGGAGTAAAACTGAGCCAAGAAGCTTCTTCAGTGTCTGCTAAGTGAAGTGTTTCTTATTAATCAGATGTTGGAACTCAGATTCACGTGTAAGTGCCGTGCTGGGCCGCAGCCGGCGCCATCCCCACACTGAGTAATGTCACTGCAGATGTCTACAGAAAATTATTTGAGACTGGGGCATTTATCAGTTAAAATTAATCCTTCTCCAAGTGAAAAGGGCTCTGCCTTCCAATTAGGCTGCAGTGAGCAATGGAAGCAAAGGAAAATTGCTCACCTTAATTAGTCCCTTTGCGGTGCCTTTTTGCAAAGTCATCTCTCACCACCAGCTCGCCCGGGGCTGCCGCAGCGGATCCGCCGCATGGTGTCCACAGGGAGGGATCCCCTGATCCCTCCAAGACACGTCCCACCTCGACCATGGCTGGCCCAAGGATGGCAGGAACAGCACTGGGGCTGGCATGGGCTCATCCTTTTCAGAGAACCAAGGAATCACAGGATATTAGGAGTTGGAGGGGATCTCAAAAGATCATCCAGTCCAACCCCCTGCCAGAGCAGGGTCACCTTGATTAGGTCACACAGGAATGTGTCCAGATGAGTCTGGAATGTCTCCAGAGAAGGAGACTCCACAACCTCTCTGGGCAGCCTGGCCCAGGGCTCTGGCACCCTCACAGGGAAAGAGTCTCTCCTGATGTTCCTATGGAACCTCCTCTGCTCCAGCTTGGCCACAAGGGCACATTCCTGGCTCATGGTCACCCTGCTGTCCTCCAGGACCCCCAGGTCCCTCTCCCCTGCACTGCTCTCCAACAGGCCAGTCCCCAACCTCTCCTGGTCCCTGGGGTTGTTCCTCCCCAGACCCCAGACCCTTCCCTTGCTCTTGTTCAATCTCATCCCATCTCTCCCTGCCCAGCTCTCTTATTACCTGAGGTCCCAAATCAGAGCTGTTAGATGAAAAGCAGATGCAAAGAAGTGTTGATTTCGAGATCATCCCACGTCTGGTGATCCTTGGGCAATGCATGCTTTGAAGTTTACTCTTAAAAGAATCCCAAACATGAAGAGCTTGCACTCCAGTACTGGCACATCTCTTACAGGTGTCACAAAGTTTGAATAATGAGACTTTCAGCACTTCCTATTTTACTACTTTATTGAGTGCATATTCATGACTAAGTTCAGTTAAGAGCTTGTCTCCATCCTTTACATCCAGCCTCACATCCATCCTCCCACAGGGAACCCAAAGGCCTCCAGCACTGCCTCAGGTCCCAATTCCACGTGAAGCCCTGTAAGAAATGGCAAGTTCTGCTGCACAGGGATGAGCTCAGACATTCCTTTACCATGAAAAACACAAGGAACTGCCTTACCACAGTGATGCCCATGAACCTATCAAGGTGCAAGGAGAGGTGTCCTCAGTGCCACCACGTTGTGGCCCATCAACAGTGCAGGTGTAGAAGCCTTTCTTTAATGGCCCTACAGACTGCCTCACACACAGTTATCTTCACCTCATTAAATGGAAAGTCAGCTTGTTGTCATTTTGCCTCGTAAACAGCTTGAATGTTTATAATTAGGAGCAGCGTCCAGCAGCTCCCATTTCCATTTTTAACTTCTTCCACTAGGAAAAAAAATTAAACCATTCCTCATTCCTGCCTTCAAGAAGCTGGTTTCTAATCCTACTGTCAACTGTGTAGAGAGAATTCATCTGTCACACACGACGTGTGTGTGAGCATGTTTAAAGTGTGGGTCAGGCCACTCATCTCTGAAGCATCAGAGAGGGGTGTCAGGACCCCCTTGTCACCACACCACGTCAGCTGCTCCTTGCTGTGAGATGCACCAGAGGAGATTTAGGTGGGACATCAGAAGAGTTTCACCCCTGAAAGGGTTGTCAGGGTGGGGACAGGCTGCCCAGGGCAGTGGTGGAGTCCCCATCCCTGGAGGGGTTGGACAGGCCAAGAGATGAGGTGCTGAGGGACATGGGCTAGAGGTGGCCTGGGCAGGGTCGCCCTGGGGTTGGACTTCATGGTCTCAAAGGTCTCTTCCAGCCCAAGGGTTTGATGGTTCTGTGATTCTATGCCACATTGCCCAGAGTGGGTTTGCACCCTTGGAGTGCAGAGCTCAGGAGAGGGGTGACACAAACTCTACCAGCTTGAAACAAGTTCTGAACAGAAGTTCAGAGGTTGCTGCAGCATCAGCCAACACTTCATTAGCAGGAGGGTAATCAATCCACCTCCCAATCAATTCAATTATGAGATTGCAGAGGTCTCCTGGGAGGAATGTGCACACAGTGAGGATGGAGGTGTGGGCAGACTGGCTTTCTCCAGCTCCAGCACGGGGATGGAGCTATGGCACACGGCTTCCCGGGGGCGTCAGACCCCAACCCCGGGAGGTTACATCTGGGGAGACTTGGGGAATCAGCTCACATTCAGCCTAGAGTCAAATAAGAGAACCCCAGGATCTCCTGAGCTGGAAGGACCCATCAGGCCCCTGGAGTCCAACTCCTGCTCCACACAGCCCAGCCCAGTCAGAGCAGGGACTGACACATCGTCCAGACGCTGCTTGACCTCAGCCCAGCTGGGGGCTGGGACCACTGCCCTGGGGAGCCTGTCCCAGTGTCCCTCTTGTCCTGTGCTGCCCAAAACTGTCCCCAGTGCTCAAGGTGAGGCTGCCCCAGCGCAGTGTTGAGTGGGACAATCCCATACTTGAACTGGTTGGCCATGCTGACTGGATGCACCCCAGGGTGCTGTTGGCCTCCCTGTGCATCAGCCCAATGCAGGTTTTGGGTGATGTGCAGAACCTTTTACTGCTATTACTCTGCTTCTGANTGAGGGGTCACCTCATTAATGTCTATCAATATGTAAAGGGTGAGTGTCAGGAGGATGGAGCCAGGCTCTTCTCAGGGATGGCCACTGGACAAGGGACAATGGGTCCAAGCTGGAGCAGAGGAGGTTCCATGGGAACATCAGGAGAAACTCTTTCCCTGTGAGGGTGGCAGAGCCCTGGGCCAGGCTGCCCAGAGAGGTTGTGGAGTCTCCTTCTCTGGAGACATTCCAGACCCATCTGGACACGTTCCTGTGTGATCTAATCGAGGTGACCCTGCTCTGGCAGGGGGTTGGACTGGATGATCTTTCAAGGTCCCTTCCAACTCCTGACATTCTATGATTCCTTCAGGAGCAGGAGGACCTGTGGAAGTTCATCACCCATCCTCCTCACCCCATTGTCTGGTGGGCAGCACCTTGGCTGTGCTGGTCCAGGCTCTGAAGCTGTTGGTGGAGACACCTTCCCAGGCCCTGTCGAGCAGCCTGGCAGGCTCAAGCTGAGTGGGATTTCTAGTTCAACTCAGGACTAGAGGTGGTAGAAATTAATAATGAATCAGTTCCTCAGAAGAACGTGTGTGGAGTCAGAGACCTCTGAGAGCACAGCACACATCTATAAAGTGAGTCTCATCTTCCAACAGTGTCTGGAGCTAATTGGAGAGGGGGGTCAGGTAGGGCTGAGTTGGAAGGGTAATTTTTGAATTTACAATTCTGTAATTGCTTTACTCTTGTGGTTTGAGACATTATTATCAGGATTCAACAATGGAATCACATCCTTACTAATTTAAACACATTGTGGGGGAAGAGATGAGATGAGATGATGATTGCTGCTCGTTGGGGTGATGGGAGAGCTGGTGCCGGCGGCTTTCGGTCCTTCTCCGACAGCACAGCAGCTGGAGTGGGACTGTGCACCCTCTTCTTCCCAGAGTTTCTATTTCTGGCTGCAGGCCCTGTCTAGGATGTAGGGAATAATAGTGGGACTGATTAAAATTAGAGGGGTTTTTTGAAGTGGTATCTTTGTAACACGGTTTCTGTAGGAGTGTTTGAAACATCACATTGTTAACAGAGCATCATCCTCCAGTTCACACCTCCAGGTAACAACTGAACTCACCACCTTGGAGATCTGCACTGCAAAGCCAGTAAGAAAATTGGGACCAGTGGGCATTGGAGCTGTGAATGGTCTGTGTTGAAGACCACAGAATCCCAGAATGTCAGGAGATGGAAGGGACCTCAAAGATCCAACCCCCTGCCTGAGCAGGGTCTCCTCCATTAGATCACACAGGAACGTGTCCAGATGGGTCTGGAATGTCTCCAGAGAAGGAGACTCCACAACCTCTCTGGGCAGCCTGGCCCAGGGCTCTGCCACCCTCACAGGGAAAAAGTGTGGGTTTTGGTTTTGGGTTGGTTTTGGGTGATTTTGGGTTTGGTTTTTTTTTTGTTTTGTTTTGTTTATTTTTTTAATGTTCCCATGGAACCTTCTCTTTTCCAGCATGGATTCTTTACCCCTGATGTCCTGGTGATCCTCTGGCCCCCATCAAGAAGAGACAACACAGAGCAGAGGGGAAGGGAAGGACCATCCACCCCATCAAGGACTGACACATGGAAAAGTTGTACACCTCTATGTGCCCCAAGTCCCAGCCATTGACAGAGCAGCAGGTCAGATGTTCCTCTCTGCATGAAAAGGTCAATACTTGGGTCTGGCATCACTTCCCACTGCTCCCAGTCATAAGAGCTTGAGGGCAGAGCAGCAGAAGGTGGAATCTGCTAATGGAAACGTTTCCTCTCCAGACTCTGCCTGGTGGCATCGCTGCTTCCCAGCGTGACCCAACGTCCACCAGTCAGAATCCAGCTCTACACTCAGCCTGACTGTGGGGCTCTCACCCTCTGAAACACTGAGACCCTTCCAGGGTGAAAGACCATGTTTACTCAACTCCTTGCCAAATTTTTGGAGCATCATGAAGTGGAATATTTCACACCAGCCCAACGGTGCTCCCCTGCCTACCTCGGGTTTTCCATGTCGGGGGCAGCGTCTACATGGCCTACACAGAGGAATTTGCCCCTTTCTTCTAACTTGTGTGCAGTTTCCAGCTGAAGTCAGACAACACCTTTCCAAATTGGTACTGAAAATGTGCTCAGCAAAGATAAAACCACATTAATTCTCCCTGCTGGGCTCCCTGTGCTGCTCCTGGCGATGGGATGCTCTCCACAGAAACAGAGAACCGGAGTTCCTCGGAGGGGTTTGCAGAACCAAGTCTGATGTGTTCCCAGAAAGTCATGGAGCAGGAAGACTTCAGGTGAGTTTTGTCTCATCATAGTGTATTTTAAAATAAGCAGAGGCTGTGAGGAATGAGTCACCACCAACCCCCCCTCTTTACCCACCCCCTGGGAATAAATGAACAGCCACATGAGGAACATCTGCATCCCTCAAGCCACCTCCTCCCCAAATCTGACCTGCTCTCCGCAGCCAGCACAGCCACAGGGCCTTTCCCCCACAGGCACTGCCCACCAGAGGCAGAATCCATCCCCCTGGGTGATCCTGGCACCTCTGCTGCTCCTGGTTGGAGCCTGGTGCTACACGAAGCATCATCCATGGCTGGGGGAGGCCATGGGGTTAAACCACGCTGAACGCTGGAGGCTGAGGCTCCTGGGGAGACCAAGGGCTTCATTTTCCATGAGCTCAGCTGGTTTTTACCCACTTTCTCCTACTTTTTTACCTACTTTCTCCTGTGCCCAGAGGATTGACACAGCCACAGACAACACCAAAAGCTTCAGCCAAAGCCCCGCACTCTCCCGGGTGCTTCCACGTGGACCCTTCAGTCCCCATGTGAAGGTCAGGGCAAACATCAGCCCTCCAGACACCACACAAGGTGAACAAGCTGCCCTTTAACCTCACCCCTCACCCCAGCACCCCCAGGAACACCAAGGTGAGGGAATCTGGCCAGCTGCTGCCTGACCTCATCGGCATCACCCACCCCCTGGACCCACCGGGGCACAAACGGCCACCGAGGTTCAGACGTGCTGAATATTTTCTTTACCTATTAATAAGATTTTCTTCCTTAAATGCTTCCACAAAACCTCTACCCAGTCTCAGATGTTGCCTGATGGTTTCTTTCTACGCACACAAGGTATAAAATATCCTGGAGAAACAGAATCTGCAGAATTATGGTGGTGTATTTTAATTTTAAAAGCCTGGTGATATTGGCTAAACAGATGCAGGCTTTACTCACTGCAGTGGCTTCACTCTGACACACAATCTCTTCAAAATCCTGAGGGAGTCCCATTTTAATTTACAGAAATTTAATGACAGTATCACACTGGAAATTAGAGTTAACTTTTTAATGGCATATACTCCTTCATCTGACTGGTAGAACGTGTGTCTGCAATAATAATCGTCTGACAGAGCCATGTGGGTAAATATTGGGGTATTTGTAACAGTTTGCTGGTGCTAGAATTGAAAAATAGTTCAGTCATATCTATATTTTTTTTTAATCTTATCTGAATTTTCAGTGCAATTTACCTGCCTGCCACGGCAGCACTGTAAACTAAAGCATTTCCAACCTTGCCATTCCCCATGTAAGTGTAAAGCTTTATTCCTGATCTGAGAAACATAAAAGGTTCTAGAAAGGTTTTTCAAGGGCTTGCACCCATGGGACTTCTTACAGGTCAGAGCACTTGCACCAGAGGAGAGCGTCCTCGAAGACATCACGTCCTCTGAAGCTCTGAGCAGAGCTTCAGATGCTTGGGGCAGCCAACAGGGGAAGATTCCATGTATGTCTGTAGTGAGGATCAGTGATTTTGGATGAAGATATTTAATGAGGAAAGCTGGGGAGGGACTTTGGAGTGCAGAAGAGCTATAGAGAATGGAGTGAGATAGTTAAGGAGTGGGGTAATGGAGCAGAAGTGCCTGTAGAGAAGATATTAAACTGTTGGAGTGGGTCCAGAGGAGGCCACGGAGATGATCTGAGGGCTGCAGTATCTCTGCTATGGAGACAGGCTGGGAGAGTTGGGGCTGTTCAGCCTGGAGAAGAGAAGGCTCTGGGGGGACATTAGAGCCTCTTCCAGACCCTGGAGGGTTGACAAGAAACCTGGGGAGGGACTTTGGAGAAGGGCCTGGAGTGACAGTATGACAGGGGATGGTTTGAAATTGGAAGGGGCAGATTTAGGTTGGATCTGAGGAAGAAATTGTTCCCTGTGAGGGGTGTGAGGCCCTGGCACAGGGTGCCCAGGGCAGTGGTGGCTGCCCCCTCCCTGGAGGGGTTCAAGGCCAGGTTGGCCCTCAGGGGCCTTGAGCAGCCTGGTCTGGTGAAGGTGTCCCTGCCCATGGCAGGGGGTTGGAGCTGGGTGGGCTTTGAGGTCCCTCCCAGCTCAAACCATTCTGTGAATCTGGGATCTCAAAGATACATTCAGGACTTCCCCCTGCCCCCACATCACTTGTAACTCCATCCCTCACAGCTAAGCCTTTGCTTCCAGCATCCTGTTGAGAACTCACATTGAAGCTTCTGCTGTGGTCCTACAGGTTTCCAGACCTCCACCCTCACGTAAATATCAGCTGTTTTGGCTGAACAAGAGGCACCTCTGCATCTGGATCTGTTAAAAATACCCACAATTTCCAAACAAGGTTGTCTTAGTGTCTGTTCCACATCCACCTCTCCAATTGCCCTGTCNGTCTGAACCAGTCTGGGAGTCTGGCATCTCAAAGCTACATTCAGGACCTCCCCCTGCCCCCACATCACTTGTAACTCCATCCCTCAAGCCTTTGATTCCAGCATCCTCTTGAGAACTCACATTGAAGCTTCTGCTGTGGTCCTACAGGTTTCCAGACCTCCACCCTTCACATAAATGTCAGCTGTCTTGGCTGAACAAGAGGCACCTCTGCATCTGGATGTGTTAAAAATACCCACAATTTCCAAACAAGGTTGTCTTAGTGTCTGTTCCACATCCACCTCTCCAATTGCCCTGTCCCACTGTTACTTACAATTCTATAGTTTGGGTTTTTTTTTTTAATTATCTCAAGTAAATTGCAGATATTTTCTCAGCCCAGCCAACCTGTGAGCATCCAGAACCAAGGTATTAACAAAATTTGTGTTATTTACTTGCAAGTGTTCTCCAGCCCTCCCAGAGGCCATAATTTCAAGGAATTCACATCTAATTCTAAGACAGAAGTGTCAGCAGTGCCAGGAGAGCCTGGAGTGCTGACTTGGAGAAACAGCACAGAGCTTCCCTGTAGCTTTTCCTACCTGGTTGGATACCCCTGGCTAAACTCCTCACACCATCCCAATGTCCTCAGGCTCATGCCCTTCTCCTTCACACCCACCAGGTGGGAGTGAGTAGAAGTGCAGGAGTGTCCCCTGCAGAGCTGCCATTTCTCCCAATATCTGATGTTTTACTGTGCCCAGGGACAAACAAGCAGAGAACATATTTAAAGGAAACCCAAAGGCTTTAACAAGGGTATTTTCAGCAAAGTCAGCTGTGATTTGAAGTGATTTCCAGGGGAGATCCTGAAAAAAGCAAGGAAGGAAAAAGAGGATTATAAGTCAGAAAGAGATGCTTAGTTTCAGAAATTTCTTACAGGATAAATAATTTTGGGGAAAATTTGGAGGATAACAGAATATTAGGAACTGTTTAAGTTGTAATTGTATTTTCAGTTACATGAGTGTATATTTAATGAAAAATTATTAAAGCATAAGAAAGGATCTTCAGATGCTGGAGATGCTGGAGTGTGTCCAGAGAAGGGAGATTGAGCTGGGGAAGGGTCTGGAGCACAAGTCCAGTGAGGAGCAGCTGAGGGAGCTGGGGAAGGGTCTGGAGCACAAGTCCTG
>VXBZ01010323.1:277225-330414 GCA_013399135.1 Heliornis fulica | reverse complement strand
TCTATGATTCTATGATTTCAATAGAAGCCCAGAGCAAAAAAGAGCAAACTGTAAGGTGGGGATGAATAACCCCAGAGGTAACATGCTGCGTTTCTATAACGAGGCACTTTACTGAAGGGTCCCTCTGTAAATAGGCTGTGCCTGCAAGGTTCTTATGGTGGTGCAGTCAAAGGAGGCAGTATCAGAGGTGGGTTTCATGGCAGTGTTTGGCACTGCAAAGGGTACACAGAAAGACACGTAGATAGTCAAATAAAGACACAGGACTGTCCAGCAAGTAGATAAGGTATCATCCGCTTGAAAAAAAAAAAAAAAAAGAGAAGGGGAGGAACAGCAAGAAATTCATGCAGCAATAAAACTACAGAAAGTTCAGTAGCAAAACAATGTGAACTTAAGTTATTTACTCACTTCTTGCTTGTCTGAGCAGTTTTCTGAAGAAGTGACATGGTATAATCTTCATTCATACATATGGTATGTTCGCTGATGCCAAACTGTTCAAGTTTTGGTGTTACACACTCATAATCATCCATCTTCAGCATGCATTTCGGTGTTTTGGGCAAAAATCTGGGGGTCCCTGGTTTTAGTGGGGTCCTGTTCATTGAATTTTCTTGACATGTATTTGTTGCATGTTGTCCTTTCACTACACTCCAAGGCCTGGAGAAAGCATATTTTGAAAGACCAAAATCAGAAAGCTGGGGGTTACGCAGCGGGTCTTTGGACACCAGTGGCTCCTCAGTACAAGTTTTTTCTTCATCAGATTTATTCTGGAGAGACTGTCGCACGTCACTGTTAATGACGACTTCCTCATCTTCCTCATTTTCTTTTTCTGTTTGAGAATAGTAATAAAAAGAAATTGTGTCAAAATTTTCTGGTTTAAGAATTTAAGATAGATCTTTCTACCCCCTCAAATTCAGAATTTTTACTGTATTATTGTACAAACCACATTATTTCTTTCATTTTAAAGCACTGAACACAAAACTACAACAGATATAATTTCTGCATGATGCAAGAAGTGTGTGGTGGGGAGCTACTTAAAATAATGCAGTAGTGCATTGCCTTTTTATGACTACTAGTATTATATATTCAGACACACTTAGCTTAAAAATGCATCTTAAAAATAAATCAACCTTGTAGCTCTGCTTGGATACTTCTTTAAAGGCAGAGGAAGGACAGGAAGGAAGGTACTAGAAAAGAGACCACACTCTTAGGAGAGGGTTAAGGTGTGCCTGGCAAGGGCTTCTTGAAGGTCACCTGACCCATGATACCAGAATGGGTTTGTGTGGTACAGGTCCATGAGCACATTCTGGCTGCATTAAGTATCTGCCCCCATCCCTCAGTGATCAAGCTACTCCTCCTTCACAGATTGCCACATCACCTAATCCTCATACGTGCTTCTCTCGTCCTGTTTTGCTATGGAGCACGATAGTTTAAGTTTTTCTCTATGGTGACTTGTTAATGGAATCATGACATGTGAACAAAAACTAGATGTATCTACAATAGTTTGTCATGCATGGGAAGCTGAAGTAGCTTAACTCTCCAGGTTATGAAAACATGTGCTAGCATGTTTCCTAAATATAACCAGTACTGGAGAGAAAAAAAAAAAAGCCACATACACCAACTTAAAAGCATGCCAGGAGATTAAGATTTTGTATTTTGGTTTATTCCTATGGTACCAATCACAACAGAATCTTTTATCCTCTGAATGGTATTATTAAACAAATAACATAGATGTACTTGATCTCTTAATTAGCTATGTATGTACATATTTCTACTAAAGAGAAACATTTCAGAAAATTATGTTTGTCTCCACATACTGTGTTGGCCAAGAAATATTACCTGTAAAGTCTTTGACACATGGTTCGCAGCCATGCTTCTGGAACAGCTCTCTTATTTGTCTGAGATCTGCTGCATTTCTTTGGATCACTATTTTACTTGCCTTGATAAAGTCATTAACTGCTTGTTCTTCCAATCTACTCTTCTTAAGAGTGGCATGAATGTTTTCCTTTGGGGATGGAGGTGGGAGGGAAGGGAGACAGAAATACCGTTTTTCAAATCACCACATGGTAGTTATTCTCAAAACATTTCATGTGTAAACAAAGATTGCACTTCAACTCAGATGAAGATAACCTGTAAATTTAGGTCTTAACTATACTTGAAAACTAAGTTACAAAATATCAGGAATATAAAGGGCATGAGAGTACAAAAACTTACAAAACCTTAACTGAGATGACAGTTCACAGTATGACAACTACTTGCAGTAACCTCTCAAACAAAACTATATGCTTTTACTTCATAAAAATAGCAGATAACAGCAACTAGTTTGGATGCCAACTTCCTGTGTACAAAGAATTAGCATAGACCTGTGTCTATCCTAGCTTACTTTGCTATTACTTTTACAGTTGCTCGTTTCTATGCCTATTTCTCCTACTGCAGTTAAATAACATTTGTCAGAAATTTAATGAGTGGCTGAATGTACCAAAACTTCTGTGAAGAATTTCCAAGCACTACTAGCTGAACACAAACAAGCATACCTCTTTTCTTGGGAGCTGCTGATCCTGATTCCTTCTCCCCTCCACCTTCACCTTTGCACAGCTACAACTGCCCCTTTACTTTTGTTCCCTGCTGATCTGAGCAGCCACAGTGATTGTGAACTAATACATGAGTGCTAAATCTTCTTTAAAAACCTTTAAATTGTTTTTGTACACTACTCCAGTATCCACAGCTGTTTTGAGGACTCAGAGGTATATAAGTAAAAATAAGGGTCAGAGCTGCTGAATAACCAAGTTGTATCATGACTTAGCAACCAAAAGAACCATAAGGTTATGGAACACCCCTCTGGTCCCAATTTTTCAATAAGGAAATTAGCGAAGATGCTACCTGCAGAGTCCTGATTTCACAAGGGATATCATTGAAAAGTTTTATTGGAGGTTCATCTTCATGGCCTTTGATATGCAGAGTTGCACAAAGTGTTTGGGAAGAAATAAAGAAGCATTAGTATTTTATCACGCAAGAGGTAAACTGCACAGGTCTCCATTCTACTGTTGCTGCTAATACTCTGGAAATTAACACATAGCAGATGTTGGCACAATTGGTTGGGCTGTCAGGGATTATTTATACTAAATTTTCATCCTTAAAGAGCTTATCTTGAAATAATCAAAAATGAAAAAGGCAGCACAGACATCACTGCGAAAACACACATCAGCCAAAAGCTGAGTTCCTACACCTTATTTGTAAGTGAGCAGATGTTCGTGTTGTTCGCTCAGACACGGGGCAGTCATTGCTTCTTTCCCAAGAATCAGCGTTACCACCAGTAGCGGTAAAGAGGGAACCTGCCGTGTGACAGGGGGGCATGGTGGTAAATGCGGGGAGATATCGAGCTATCTGTGCAGAGGAAACAAGCCCTGCAAAAGCGTCTTCCTGTCTCAATCCATAAGAGCAGAAACCCCGTTCGGTTCTGGTTCTACCCACCCACCCGCACACAAGGGAGCTCAGGGGGTCCTTAGCAGCATCCTGCCGAGCTACTCCCAGGCCCGTCCCGGCAGCCACCCGCCCGCCGCCTCACGCCCAGGCGAGCGCACCGCGCCGGTCCCCCGGGCTCTCCCGGCAGAGCCAACCCGAGTCACCGGGAGGAGCTCTCTACTTCACCTCACGAGCTCGGGGCTTTGCTGCCCAGGGACGGGAGGGACGCGCCAGCAGGACCTCCCGGGGCCAGGCTGCGGCGCTGAGCGCGGGAGAGGCCCAGGCCGCCCCGGGAAGGGGACGACGCGCGTACCCGTCTCCTCTCCGAGCACGGCCCGTTCCAGCTGCCTCGTCTCCTTGTCCATGGCGAGCGCCGTGGCGCACAGCTTCCCGAAGAAATCCTCCATGGCCATGGGGAAGGGAACTCCGCCAAAGTAGCCCGCTCACGGCTGCCCGGGGCTGGCACCGGCTCTGAGGGGAGAGGAAAGAAGGGGAGAGAAGAGAAAAACCTCGAGGCGCCTGAGGAGAGCGGCTGCCGCCCGCTGCCAGCTTCAAATTGCGAGCAGCGCGCGCCCCATTGGCGCCGCTAAGCTGCGCCCTGCCGCCCGCCGCGAGTTCTCGCGAGACGAGCCACCCGTCGACGCCATCTTGTTTTCTGCCGCGGGAGCTGGGAGCTGCCAGGGGAGTCACCGGTGAGTGAGGGCGGGTGAGAGAGGCTCGGTAGTCCCAGGCTCGGAGCGTTGCTTCGCCCCCAGCGTCGGGTGTCTTTTCGCGAGTAGGCCCGGCCCCGAGCCGGGAGATAACGCCGGCGTGGAGCGGGCAGGGGATGGGGCCGCCGGGCCAGCAGCCGTGGGGGTTGCCAGCAGTGTGCCCTGGCCCGCCCGAGGGGAACCAGGGGCCGCGGCAGCAGCACGTCGTTGGGCGGTGGGAACAGGGTAGGGTGGGCTGGCCCGGCCTGGGCTGGCCTGTCTCTGCGGTACAACTGATCTATGCCGGTTTCAAGTGCTTGTCGAACTTGGTACTTGATGAGGGTATGGTGTAATGGAGACCTAGGAGTTGGTTGTGTTTAGGACTATGAATGGGTTAATGAAGAGGACCTGTGTCAAATCGAAGTGTAGACTGACCTTTCTCGCCTCTGTCACACCTGTGTATTACGTTGGACAGTGTATTCGTGCTTCTGCTTCGTGCTGCTTGGCCTAATGTAAGATGTTGCTTTTCTTTACAAACCTGATTTCCCCGAGTTTAAAGCCAAGGATATGGTTGTGTTCCCATAAATTTATGGAGAGACTGTAGCTCAAAGCTTAATAGTGAGGAAAGGCCAGACCTGGATCTAGCAGGTGGACCTGGAAATCCTCCTTGTTTTGACAATACACCTTGCTATTTGAAGGAGGAATCAGGTGAGTCCTTTGTTTAACAATGTCCTAGACTGGATTTTTCATAAATAATTTATGGAGGATGTGCTTTAATCTTGGCATAAGGAAAACTTAGTAAACTCTTTAGCTAAATAAAGAGTTTTATTTCCCTTTTCTGGTCTTAAGTTTCCAGCATGTCTGTGATTGTACTATCTACTGTATGTAATGGTTGGTTGTGAGTTCTAGGTTCTGAACTTCAGACCACCCAGCTGAAAGGCAGGGGGGAGTGAGTGCAGGGTTTAATTTTTGTTAAATTTCTAATTTTTGTCACTGGCTGTAACAAGCATTTTGTATTTCAAGGCATGTTTTTAACAACAGTACTACTCCGAAAGAGAATTCCTGGGAAACAATGGATTGGAAAATACAGGCGACCAAGAGCGGTTACCATTTCAATGAAGCAAGCAATGGTCCGAAGGCTTGAAATCGAAGCAGAGAATGAATATTGGCTGAGCCGACCTTACCTGACGCGGGAACAGGAGTACAAACACAATACAGAAGAGAGACGTGCCAAGTGGGAAGCTTTCAAAAGCCTGGTGAAAGCCAAGTTCCCCGAGCATAAATATGTCAGCGATCATTTAAACCACTTAAATGTGACGAAAAGGTGGACATCTTGAATAGTACATTGTGTTTATATTTGGCGTGTATCATGTACTACTGTGGGATCTGCTGTTGTACCTGTTACGGTGGTTTTGTAATTCAGTATAATCAGGGTAGATGACAAGTGAGACTTTGCTGCAGTATATAGTGTGTATATATATACTTACATTAAAAGTAGCCCTACAGAACAGCGTGTATTTTCTTACTATTGTCTCTTTAGCAAAACAGATCTGCCTGGCACTCTTGTCTCATCTGCCTGCCTTCTGTTCTTCAGGGGCTTTGCATCAAAATAGTCTGTGTGATGATGCTGATTTGAACTAGATTTCCGGCTTTGCTGATTTCCTTTTGCAAGCCAGCACACATCTCTGACGAAAGGGACTCTCATGGGTCACTCCCCCTTTGCAGGGATTCTTCAGTATACATCACTACTTGAGACACAACTGACAAGACTTACATGGTGCTTGCTTCATCGGGCACACACCAACTGTGATGAACTGGAATTAGAGAGTTAAGAGTATGGGGTGGGATCTCGTGAAGGCTGTAAAAACTTTCAGGTGTACTTTTAACTTTGTGGGAAGAATTGTGGAATTTAAGTGCTGGTGTCATGGTCTTGTCAGCTCTGGGTGTTACTGCCCACTCTTAAGATCGGAGTTGTGACCTGAAAGGAACAGGGCTGCTTTCTGTCCAAGCAGCAGTCTGATTTCTAAGCATCCTTCAGTGTCCTGAAGGAATGGACTCAGCCACAAGCTTGTTTTGCTTTTTCTCAAGACCAGGTGACCTGGAAGATATGTTAACTTGGGTTTAGTGCTGCTGGAGTGTAAAATCTGTGGAACGGGTACAAAACGTTTCTCATGTAGATAATTCTCACTAATAAAACAAACATGCCACAGCAAAGCCAATTTCAGATTCTTTCACATACTTTTATTGAGTTGATGTTGCATTCACTGATTAATTCAAGTGTCAAATCTGTATTTGACTGCTTTGGAAAAGAGGCCTAAAACGCTACAACTTTGTTATTTAAACACTAATTCAGAGAAATATGAACAGGTTGGAATACTGATATACAAAATCCTGAATGCACTTTTCAGTGGATATAAATGGCTCAAGGTAACAACATTTATGGAAAAGTATATGTATGGGGAAATTGCACAATACAATTAAAACAGGAAGGAACTTCTGGCAAAGTAATGTAACTTTGTATTTAATTCATTTATAAAAGCCCATTTTAAAAAGTTACTTCAAGTATTAAATTATAAATGGCATCATGTTTTCTCTGTGCATAGGACTAATCCTATCTGTAACATACAAAAAATACAATAAGTGTGTCATTACATGTATCTTTTACACTTCACCTCAAACTTAAATACAGCTCAGTACAAGTGTGGGCGGCAGAATTAAAAATGACTATGTAGAAGTAGGACAGCTGGGATGTCGTGGAGCACTGGAACAGGTTGCCCAGAGAGGTGGTGGATGCCCCATCCCTGGAGATGTTCAAGGTCAGGTTGGATGAGGCCCTGAGCAACCTGATCTAGTTGGGGGTGTCCCTGCTTCTTGCAGGAGGGTTGGACTAGATGACCTCTGGGGGACCCTTCCAACTCTAGCTATTCTATGATTAGTGCACATGTAGATGACCTTTGCTTGCAGGTACAAAAATAAGTGCAGAGCTAGCCCTGGGATGGGGGCAGACTTGACAGTAGGAGCACCACCCCTTTCTGCGATGTTCTTAGGATTGTGAATTGCCATTAGATTTGTTTCTTACAATAAAGCTGATGGCAACAGGTTAAGGGCCAGAAGTTGGGGAGGAACACACCATGTAAACGGAAAGGACTCTGCTCATTATTGTTAATGCTTTGGTGCCAATAAAGGTGATCCTAATCCTTCACCCCCAAGACATCTGCTGATGGCTGAGCATGCGTTGTTTCCTGGGGATGAGAAGAAAGATGGGGAAATGCCCCCAAAACAAAGCAAGCAATCCTGTAAACATTATTAGACTTTACTACCTAATGGAAATGAGATTCAAGTAATTGCTGCAGAAAACAAACAGCCAAACATCAGTTTTAATTGGCATTAAAACTAACAACAGCTTGCAGCTTCATTACATTTCATGACAGGTATGATATTAAGAAAAATGCGTATAAAAAGCTGCCTATATATACAAAATAAGTTGGTAGAAATGAGTGTAGTAAATGTGCTCAGTATTGTAACAAATCACTTCTATGCAGCTGCTCTCTTTGGTGCACCCTTAACTACTTTTCAGGGACTGTGAAAGGTGTGTTCCTGATGCGCGCTGCCAACGCAGCCGCTACAGAGCCTCTGCAAGCAGGCACCTGAATCCCCCATCACGTACGGTGTTAGTGTTCGCAGAGAACACACACAATGAAGCTCAAAGCTTTGGGTTCGTGGGGCGGTTTTTGGTTTAGTTTTTAATAAACACGGTCAGTCAGTGCTCCAGATCCAGGCAGAACTGGTTCATTTATGTCAGTCGATGCCTCTCTCCATCAATCTGCCAGACACTAACGCCGCTGCTAGCGCTGTTCTCTCCTCTTGGGGCTCTGGTGAGCCACAGCCAGCCCATACTTCAGGCCGATCTTTGAGCGGATACCGAGCGGCAGTGAACGTAACGAAAACCGCCAAACCCCAAAAGCTGGTTTGCAGCCAAGAACCACACAGCCTCGAACGAGGGAAACACAGTACCTGAAAACTGCCGGCACGGAGCACTCTGGCGAACGGGCCAAGCACAGCACACCAAAGGCACGGTGGTGGTACCTGTCAATTCCACGCTCAGGGGGGCAGCTTTAACAAAAACGGTACCCTAATTTCTACTCAAAGCACTAAAAACAAGTGTCCAAATGCCCTCTAAAATAACCCCAATATTTGAAGTGGAAGCTTTCAAGCAAAGGTTTATGATGCATTGAACAACACTGTAACCTCAGGATAATACTGTAGGAAGTGAGATAGGACAAAAACCTGTGCTTCCCCCAGCACTCTTCCTCTATAAGCCTTTGGTAGGAGCAGCAACAATGCATATTTTGTACAGTCTGTGAATAAATCACTGTAAGAAAAAAACCAGGATTAACTGTGCAGATTTAAGTATTTTCTATTTATGGATCTCACAGAGATGGGGTTATCACCTTAAGGCATTTCAGAAAAATCTCAAGGAGAAATCTCACTGAAATCTTGTCCTCTGTCACACTTCCGTCCTCACACACGGAGTTCAATGTTGTTTTGTCTGCATGATTCTTGTGTGTACGTGGATTTTTTTAAAAAAAGCAGTAACTGCTAAAGCGCAGTCCCTAATTGCAGCCAGTGTCAACTATCCTACAGTAACTACAATACTACTTATGGCTTGCAACAGTAATTATTTTGGTGGATCTAAAAAGCTTAAGGGTTATTTTTAGTGACAATCTAGGTATTTTGACACAGGGCAGGTTAAAGCACAAACCCAGCATGTACACATGACCCAGTTCCCTAAAGGGTTATTATCTCAGGCTCGCAGGGACAGGCAGAGCTACTCTTCTCACTGGACATTTTCAGCTCTTCAGTGCCTAACCCAAAGGGACCAGTCTTCTGGCACACTCCCACAGTCCCCCCACCTCTGCTGGCAGATATCTGCCTGCTTGAAAGTCAATGGCCAAACAGCTGTTTATCCTCACCAACTTCCTTCCTCCCTTGCTCCCTTATTTTGCATGTCCTACTTCTTGCTTCTGGCTAGGGACCTGTCACAAAAGAACTCTGAAAGAGCAGATGTCATCCTGCTGCCTTAAGATGTGATACCTCTTATGAACCCAGGGCTGGCCGCAAAAACTTGATGGCCCACCCCTCATCCCAGTCTCTTCCATGGGTGGGCCCTTACAATTCATTGATACGATTCCCTTAGATAACTTAATTCTTTTCTATCAGTCCTGGGTTTCTCTTAGTAACCAGTTCATGGCTGCAGGGGAGGGTATGGGGTGTGGGGATTTTAAGAATATTTGAATAATTTTACTGTGTTTCATAACTGACAAAGGGACTTGCCAAAGACTTTTTGGTAATGCCTACTTTTACACTGACAGGAACTCTGGCCTCAAGAGTATCCTAAGTGCACTGCTCTCACTCATCTGAAACATGAGAAAAATCTGGGACACAGTGTACCCATGATTTGCATAAAGATATTTCTGACATCAGTTCTTCACAAAAAGCCACAAACATGTCCATCAGATACACAAAGAACTGGTTCTAGAAGACCAGCACTTGTAGACAGAACACACATGGAGTTAGCCCACTCTGTTTACTTGAATTTCTCCTGTAGATTAATGATCCTGATGTAAGAAACCAAACAACTTACACTGTTAGCCTGCAGGATATATACATTCACATGGGGTTAAAACCAGCTCTTCAGGGGGTGGTGTCGAGCAGAGACCACATTGCTGAATCAGTGCTATTCACTGTACTAGAGGCACAGATTTTGCATGTGATCCTGCCAAACGATGACTGGGCATGTATGGGTTATCTCAGCTGCAATACACTGCTTCTATGGAACTCAGGTATCCTGGGCACTCTGTTATGGTTTTACCAGGGTTTGGGGCTGTAGATTTTGGTACTGCACTTGCAGTCTTCCGTCTCGGCTTTCTTCCCCAAGAAATGATGGTGCAGTACTGCTGAGAGTGTGTATTCTGATGAGCACTTCTCACATGACATTTGAGAAGGAGAAGCTAAACCTTTCAGATTAATGTCTAGCAAATGTTCTTCTAAGTTTTGAAATTAGCAAGTGCAAAATTTCTGGTACAAAGTTTGAAGACACATTCTATAACTTTTATAAAACATGCAAGTTTGGATCATTACTTCCGTCTCACAAACGTCCACCAGTAACCAAATCATATTCACAGATTCTCAGTGTTCTTGTTCTAAAAGATTAGTATTTAAGAAAAAAATATTCTTTTCAAAGACAAAAAAATACTTGATTTAAACCTTCCAGTATAATACTCAATACCTTAGTACCTCCATCATAAACATATTTGATTTGAGTAGCAATCAGTATGGGAACAAAACTAAACAAGTTCTTTTGGTCCAGATCGTGAGTCTGTAGGGAAAGGGCTTACATCTATCAGCAATCAGCATCTGCTGAACATCAGAAGTGTTACAGACAAGAAAATGGTATTTGTCACTTTTTTCCAGGTGCCAAATTCCAATTTCTCCCACAGATGAGTTAGTCTTATCTACAGAGGAGTGAGGGGAAAACCCTGTGTCGTTTGCTGCAGGTCTTGAGCATAGGAGGGACTTTATTCCACGCAGAGGAAGCACATTCTGCCTTTAGCGAACACGTACATCACTGCGGAAAGCACTCGGATCTGCAGCAATTTCAGCATCAATGTAACTGGACTAGAGAATGGCAGACTAGAGAGTACAAATGTTCAGTGTGTTAACACAGCTGTATGATTCAACACTAGCTGTCTTGTAAGTATTTGATATTTGTTTAAATGGTACTTTAGAACCAATAAATCCATCTGTCTTTATTAAAAAAGATAAAACAAAAGCATAAAAGACTACTTATAAACCATTAAGAGCCCCACAGAATAAGCAGTATGCTTCCACTTCCTTTTTCTAGCACACAACTGCAATACAAGTTTTCTCAGGAGTACTTTACCATTTTGTTACTGCCTCATACAGAACACTGCAAACATTAACGGAAAAGGTTAACAGCTGCTAATTCCTGTTTGGACTGGCTTTTCTTTGTGTGCTGAGAGACAACTCTAGGAAAGTAATAATCCGTGTTCTTTCAATTAAAAAATGGGTTTGCTTCTTTGAGCTCTGTTCTTGATATGGTTAAATAAATCATGTTAAAATGATGTGGGAATACGATCCTATAGCAAGATAAGCAACACCCAAGTAAAAGGCTTTTACGCTGTTGGCATTGCCTTGCTCCAGAGCACAGCCAGTAGAAGGAATCCTCAGTCCTGAACGACTCGGAGAGCTATGATCATGGGGTAGACTGGTTAACAGAAACAGAATACAACCTCCAGTCCCTTCCCTATCACCTGGTGTTTGAACTACATACAGTCACACTTCAGAGCCACTGGCCATGCTCTATGTTGATTTTTCTTTTCTCTCCCCTCCTCCTTATTTTTTGGTCTCCTTTTCCTTTTGTCCAGGGTACACTGGAGACCTGCTATGCAAGTGACTTCTGCAGTGCCTAAGGTGTTAAGTTTGCCCGTGGGGAAGTAGGAGTCTCTGCAATCTACCCCCACCACTGCAGCATAACAGAAATGCATAGTTCCCACTCTGGACCTTGTGCATCCAAGCAGGGCACTTCAGAATTTGGCCCTTTGGTAGCAGTATATAATTCAGTGTTGCATAAAGCACATCAAGAATCTTAAGGCATCTGTCTTCCCTGCTCTGCAATAGTGCTTACAAGAATCCATCGTACTGTGCAGAAACTTGAATTTCTTGACTCTTCCTAAAATGTTCGTGTTCCATTTTCTACTGATCAACTTCTTCCAAATAAAATTAAGTAATACTCAAGCACAATATATGTTGCAGAAACCTAATGAAACAAACAAACAAAAAAGGTAATTAGTGGAATTATACTATTACCTTAGGAAAAAAAACAGATGAGAGTACATTACAATAATGCAGGTAGGTAACCTGTAATTTACAGACTCCTGATTCAGGACAGCAGTTAAGGTCACATAAACTCATGATTAGCCCTCTGGGAGGTGCAGGGTTTTTTGTTTTGTTTTTAAACCTCTTATGTTTTAGAAGATAATCTGCACTAAGAACATCATCAACACTGCCCTGTGGTTAAAGTCTCTTGCATCCCTCACTGGCAAGACCTGCTCATTCATTCTGCATTAAAATTATAGATGTGGGGACACAAATGGTATTTCCCTAGGTGAGGCTGGGGGACTGCTGGCAGGGAGACCACTGGCCTTTTGCAAATCGTGCTCTTTCCTCTAGAGGAATTTGAGGATTTTTCTTGTCAGCCATGACCTTGCTTCTGCTGCATATTATAGGCATAATATTGAAAAATATTACAATCAGTCTGTTAAAAGTACACAAGAATGCGTGTTGGATCTCACAGCTGCTGCAGAGTTGCGTACAACTGGAGGGGGACTGGAATTAACCACCCTGGCTTACAGAAACCACATCAAGCTGAACTCGGAATGGCTGAAACAAACACTGTGCTACTGAGTTAACCGGTATTTGAGATAACACATACCCAAATGCTTTGCATTCAGTGCAATTATGCAGTACTTGTTTATACCACTTTTAAAACTACAACAGTTTGGGCAAGTGTGACACAAAGTACACAATCTTCCTTTATTAAATTTGACCTGATTTTAGGAAGAGAGGGAGGACAGGAAGGAAATTCATCCCAAACTATTACCAGTTAACCATCTAGCTCAAGCCAGTTACTTATGCTCCCTCTCTAGGTCACTGGAAAGAAAGATTAAGACCTTTTTATAATACCTTATTCAAAGGCTTCTTTCTATGAGGGACTGAAAAGCCTTAGTAACCTGTTTAGGTCAGATTCGTTTTTTATATAGGTAGAGGCTGAAAGGAGTCTCTTGCTTGGGACACTCATTTGCACATTTATGTAAAGAGTTAA
Organism: Heliornis fulica; assembly: GCA_013399135.1. NCBI lineage: Eukaryota > Metazoa > Chordata > Aves > Gruiformes > Heliornithidae > Heliornis > Heliornis fulica. The sequence goes on along the minus strand of VXBZ01010323.1, from coordinate 317,364 downwards.
GCGAAGTTGCAAAGGGAAAAAATTCCTCCACTGGTGTGTTCTCATGGTTGAAAAGCCTTTTCCGAAGTATCACCAACTACTCTGATTTTGGTTTTGTATGAATTTACACTGTGCAGTCTGACCAATGGCAGTTTGAGCATCACACCATCCTCCTCAAAGACCTTTGACAGATCCATTTTTCCTTGCAAACAAGCCACACACACAAAACCCCACCAAAACAACGATTCACGTTCAGAAATCCTTTTTTGGGAAAAAAAAAGTAAACAAAAATTATTTGGCTCACAAAACTCAAATACTGTCTTTTCTTTCCAAAGACAATGGGAATTCCTTACAAGTTCTGTCCTTCAAGGAAAAACAATAGTTAAAGAAACATCAACGTGGGGGTGGGGGGAGGGGAGTGAATGACTTGTCCCTCAGCATCTCTGGTTGCTAGCTGTCCATGTATTATTTGTTTCTCTTCCAGAGAGAAAAATTTAGCAGGAGCTTTTAAGCACATTGCAATAGAGTCAACATAAAAGAAGCCTAATTTAGTCACTGAAAATATACCAAGGGAAGTTCTCATATATGCAGCAGCACTCACTGTATTTCCTGAATGCAAAGTGTGTGCTCTTACATAAAACATCACTGTTGACTCCAAACTTGCAGACACCTATATTTACCTACTGACCTCCCTTCCTTGTGCACACACAGCTTCTTCAAGGGTGAGAGCAGAGCACGGCCCACCAATACAGTGAAAGAAAAAGACAGTTAAAGAGCTGTTTCTGAAGAACAGCACTTTCTCAAGACAGCACTTCATCTTGCAATTGACTGTTTAGCAGATTAGATTATTTTCCCTGGTCAGGTAACAAATCCAGCACTACCCACTTCAATCTAACTTACAGGATTAGTCTGACTCAGATCCAGCCCACCTGTGTTTCCTGCAGTACAGCATTACTCCCATTCTTGTCTCCTGGACAGCCATTCTGAGTTTTATTTAGACTTTCCTATTACTCATCCAACATCAGATGACTCCTTTGCATTCCACGACTAGTGACTTTTGACTTCAAGATGTCTATTGTAGCTTACTCATACACATACAGAAATGTTAACCAATTATGTTAGTCTTACCTGTTTTCTCATTGAGATGGTTGGTTAGTAATAAGCTGAGATCAACTTTCCAATGAAACTATAATATGCTTTTTTGCACCTAAAAGGTGAGAGAATCTCAATTATGTGTTTTTGCAGATGTGCACAAAATACAGCAAAGACGTCAAACCAGAAAGCACATTTATCTTATTGCACCTATTTTAGAAAAATATTTTCCTCCCCCAGTCAAATGTCAGAAGATCCAAAATCTCAGAACAAGAAGGAAGAAAGCATGAATTATCTGACCATTGCCTCAGTGCAATAACTCAGCTTAGGGCTGAGCATGAGACCCAAGTTTAGCCTTAACATCCATGCTGACTTGATTTTTACAGAACAAGTTTTCTACTTGACTCCAAACAATTCCTAAGGATATTTTTGGCCTAAAAACAAAACAAAAAAAAAGATGATGGCAAAACCCACCATAAACAAACCCATAGAATTATCAGAAGTTTTAGGGTGCAGGCTACCTGATTTTATATTTTCCTCTTCAGGGCCACCTTCTACCCACTGACAGTCACTGGTTAGCAGTCGATTTTGCGATTCACTGAGTGGTCTAGTAGGAAAAGACTGATTTGCTCCAGAGCTTAAAAGTAAGCAAAGTCAACAGGAATTCTGTAATCACAGTACCTGCTTATTTCACACAGTTCTAGAGTAGTGAAGTTACTTTAGAGCAAAGCAAACAAAAAAGCCCACTGCGAACTAAAAATGGCCCCTTGACCCCAACCCTAATTCTCCTGCAGGCTTGTTCCAGTCATCAGTCTAAACCCTGACCTGACACAGGCTACTCAGAGTTCTAATGGGAGGGAGGGATGGGGAAAGGACAAATTGATAGACAAGACATGGCATACTGATGACAACGTTACTGCCACCCTGTTAAAAAAACCCAACCCTAATCAGTCCTGTCTGGAAGAACTACCTAATACTATTCCACCAGTGAATGCTAGGGCTTTCTGCTGAACATTGTCCTAGTGCAAAAGGATACTCTGCTGTTTGCACAAGGGTCCTTCTCCGCTGTAAACTCCATAGGTCACATTGCACTGGAAGCAACTTCATTACATTCTCGCCTTTGAGCCCCACTAACGCCTAACACCTCAGGGGACTGATCTTGATGACAACCTTCAGCTACAAATTCACCAAACTACAGAGAAGACTTCTCCAATAGCAAGTGTAAATGTCCCCAGGAGTTTCATATACTCCCATGTCTTTGAATCTAAAGCAGCCTTCCTGAAAATACACCAAAGATACAAAACATGCACATTTGGAGGGAGAGAAAGTAGTGAGGTAAAATCCCATCCCTGCTAAAAACCAGCAACAGCCACAGTGATCTACTACTCTTGCAAACTATGTCTCAGTGTCTCTTGTTTATCATGCTGGAGGAGGTGAAAAGCAATTAACATACACTCCTTGTCTTTCATTACACTTTGTTCATGGACGATTCTTAAGTCTTCCCTAGCACTTTTTAACTGTTGTTAAAAGCCAGTAAGGTCTCTACTTTCTGTTTTATTGTCTCCTTAGAGCTATACCCTATGCTACAGGTCAAAACCAAGAAACAGCCTGTATGCACGAAGCAGCACCAGTTTTTTTAGTCTTGATCCATCCTATCCTTCTCTGAAGACTTACAAATTAAATCTGAACATGGCAAGAAGTAGAAAAAAAAATATTTTTGAAACATTTTTTTCTCCAGAAGAAACACAGAACAGTACAAAATCAGTACCTTAAATAATAGTTACCTTTTGGCAGGTTCATTTTGGCTTGAGACAGTAAGTTGCTCTGGATCCATAATCACCAAGCGAGTTGGAAAATTACACCCGTCACCCAAACTAAACCAGAAACAAAGATTCAAATCACTGTTTGCCGTTGACTTAAATGAATTGCAGAGGTACCCATGCAAAAGGCAAATGCTACAGGCTCAAATCAATTACTTGTGTGCAGCATTAACTCCAGACTTCAGCAAAGCAATTCTACCGCTAAGCCGGATGATCAGTTAATTAAATCTTGGAGCTCACATGGTTCCCACCCTATCACTCAGTATGGATTGCTGAGCACAGCAATAGTCTCTGTATTTCAGAAACATCACTGTGTGGACTGTAGCCCTAGTCTTCCCTGAAACCATCAGGCACATGTGGTCAGACTGTCTGGTATTTACAGCCCCAGAAATGGCAGTCTAAGTAATACACTGGTAGCCATTTGCCCATCATTTTGAGGTTGGCATCGGCCTTCCTTTAAAGCACGTTTAATCAGGATAAAATGTGGTGGCAAAACAGAATGACCCATCTACAATATAGCTTCTGTCTTTAATCACATGAAAAGTCATGGTAGTTGAACAAACAGCTGAAGCAACTTAATTAAGATCCTGCTATTTCCTCTGCTGTTTGCTACCACGCCTCAGCTTCAAACACAGCTTCACCAACAGTTTAGACTGATACACAGCCCTCCAGAAGCAGTCTTCAAACAGCTCCTCTTTTGTTCTGTTGACTTTTGGGAGTGATGGGAGTGGGGGGCAGGTCAGTCTTGCTTCATCAAGCTTCTCTGATGCTTCTCTGCACCTCCCCAATACTGACTCAGCTGAAGTTTTAAAACCAGTGTTTTGCATCATAGCGGATTCTTTTTTTCTTTCTGCGCTGCTGTTTGTTTGCTTTCTCAGGCAGCTTTCAATGCTGATTCAATGCTGAAACCATCATCTACAGCAAAAGCTCTCAAGTGGATTCAGGGGCAAGGACTAAACTGATTTTGTTTCAATGCAGCTGAAGTTCAAGAATCTGGATGTCAAATTTGCGCTGGTTTCTACTCTATATTCAGACACTTGTGCTGCCACCCAAAGCTGTAAAAATGCTGGAATACACTTCTCAAAGCTTTCCAAACTTCTGTATTTAGAAGGCCCTTGTCAGTGAGAGCCTTGAACCCTGCACAGTTTGCCTGGTTATTTCCTGCACATTTTGCCAACACCAATATTCACTGTGCAGGTTTTAGAAATTGGCTTTTTAGTTGTAGGGGAAGCAAGGTGAAAGGTCATGGAAATAATTTATGCCCCAATTCTCTTTGATTCAGACTGAATACCTGGTGAAGATAGGGAGTAGCCAATACTTCTTTTCATCTCCAAAAACCTCCCTCAGGTTTTTGCTGCATCCAAGAGAAAAGCCATTCTTATCAGGGCCATTTCGAAATGTGGGTGCACGGAATGTTTCTGTAAAAGACAAACAGGTGATATCTCTAAAGCAATAAGGAGTCAGGGAAGAAATAGAAACAGACTCTAACTTGTCTATTGTGTAAACAATGTCAGGCAAGCTGAGACAATCTTGAGTGCATTATGGGGAAAAAGTCACCTCAAGTAACCAGACAGCATTAAAAAAAAAATACCACCAAAAGGTTAATGACAAAAATCAAAATGGAAGTAAGAAAATTCATGTAAGAAGAACAGTCCTCTTTCTTTACATTTGACATAAGGCCTGAGACAGAGCTATGAACCATCAGCATGCAAGATAACACACCCCTTACTCATTGATGGTGCCCTCTCTTTGGCCTGTGAAGCCTTCTTTGAGCAGAAGTCTTTCCCTTCAATTCACCATAAGCACTACCAGACCTGAACCCACACAGGACAGTGATTTATGTTTCTGCCAAGCTCTGAAGTGGAACTCAGAACATTCCACGCTATCAGAGAAGAGAGATCTATATCACATTAGAAACACAGACACACCACAAACTATAGCAGACCGGCACCACTGTTCTGGTTAGTCTGATTACACCCTTGGCCAAGAACTGAGCATACACACTGCTCACCCTGTAGAATCACCGTGTCTTTTTACGGTCATTATCCAGAAAGCAGATAAAGTACTGACTGCGATGCCAACTATGACCACTGACTTTTGGGCGAGGAACATGTTAAAGCTTTCTTCAAAGCTAAGAAAGAGACTGGAAATATTCCTTAACTGTAGATACACTAAAAGGACTCAAATAATTCTCCTGTCAAGCAATCAAAAAAACCCTATTTCTTTCACCAAAATATTCTAGAAAAAATTATTTCATTTTCTATCAATGTACTTATTTTTTAGGATAGACATTTAACTTCCACTTAAAGGTGTAAGATCTTGACTTATTCAGCTGTGGAAATAACCACCAGTCCGTGTCCCTCCAAACCTGCAAAAAAACCTGCTTTCAAAAATACTTTGGCAAGAACTTCAGATATTGTAGCTTAAATACTTAACTTGCTTATGCTGGTCAATGCTTTAGAATATCTTTATAACTTTAGAATATCTTGAACACAGAAACTATGGGATTCTATTTTTGTTATTTAGAAAACAGTATTTACATTTTTATTGCACTGCTAACTTCCAAAAAGTGAGATCCATTTAATTTCACAGGACTCAAGAAAACTCTTTTGTATCTAGTTCAAAATGTGGTATGTTCATATGGAGTAAAGCCTGCATGTTGGTTGGAGCCACCCAGCTACTCAAAGTAGTAGAACAATAGGGGCACTGGCAAGCAGCAATTGTGTGATGTGCTTAACACTGTATAAAAACACAACAAAAATGCACAGTGCCCCAGAGATCTCAAAAATACTAACACCAGAAATTAACATTCACCAGGAATCCACATGCTTGGCTCTAGCAGAGGACCCCTACACATACTTCATTTCCCCATATGTTTCACTTTAAACTACTTTCACCAAATATATTTCTTACTGCACAGTATTTAGCAAACTCCGTTTGTATGTGATGGCTCATGCTGTAGGCTTTACATTCCCATCAAGCTGTCGGGTTTTCTGGACAGGGAACAGTTCATACTGCAATTAACTCACCTATGGTTGATCTGTTTTTGCCAACCAGCCAGCAGTGGTAGCTGAAGAGCGACAGTATGCTGATGAAGAACATGGCTGCCACAAAGAAAAGGAATAGTACGTGGAATTTTGCATGTGTATCTGGCAATTCATTCTAGGGAGAAAAAGAGAGAGATTAATACATTAACACCTTTTAGCAACTAACACAGTATTATCACTACACATTTTCTGCCACACCCATTCTGCTATAGGTCTTTCACCTCTCTTTTCAGAAATAAAAAAGAAAGCACAAGCCCAACTTTCCTTCCATGTCATGTTAAACTGGTAACAGCAGTTAAAGCTGACAGATACCTCTTCCATCTGAGGTCCTTAGTGTCAAGTTCACCTGTCTGACAGCGCTGTGTACAATCAAAGGCTAGTTTTGAAATGCACAGCAGGGGGCAAGACAAGCTTTCCTATACTAAAAAATGTTAACTGTGCACCCACAGTCACAGGAATGTGGGGAAACATCCAAAATCCCTTTCTTTGAATGAAAAAACCCAAACAAAACCCCCAAACTTCCAAACCCCTTTAGAATAAGGTACTAATACTGAACCCACTTCTGAACCTGTGTAAGGGATGTAAAAGGGAAATGGTTGTCATGCTGTCTAGACAACTCCTAGACAAGATCTGCAACAGTTCTTCAAATTTTTATGATCTTTAAGGTTCAGTCAAGAACCAGTAAGTACCCAGAAAAACAAATTTGCCATGTCTGACCAGGCAGAAGTGACTCACCAGAAGATCTAAATGAAAAACAACAATTTCAGTACAACCATCACATAAAAAAAAATAAGCTCCCACCTCTATTTGAGAGTTCCACCCCCAACCTCAACTATTTTTAGGCTTGCACTTTCAAGAGGCCACTGGGATTTGTGACAATACTATCCTAGTTCGATATCCTCAAAAATCACAGTACTTTTTAGTTGACCTTTAAAAAGCACTATGAAAGCAGAGAGGCTATTTTTATACAGCTGTTCAGTTAGCATTATTTCCATTACTTTTTCCATTAGCTCATTCAGTACACCCACTTATCTACGGCAGATATTCATTTTTTTCTTTAGACTAAACCACATTTCAATTAAGATCAAGTGCACACAGGTACATCTGTATCCCTGTTCTCTGCCTACATTCATAGGCAAGATTATGAGTTTCCTTCCTTCTGTGATGGTGTAAATAGCTACCACGAACAACTGGATTAGAGAAATTATAGTAGGAATAATATTTAAATAATTACAGCAATATTGGATTTTACCTTTGGACAATTCTCTGCAGCTTTCCTGCGGCAAAGCTTTGCGCAAACAAAGACAATTTATTAAACACTAGCATTATGTTAACAGGAAGTGTTTGAAAACAGCACAGGCTTTGTTAAGAAAGAAATGGTTGGTTTGCACATGTGCTCTCTGACGTGCCGAGTTCCAACACCCATCAGCAGCCTTCGCCCCCAGTCTCCAAGAGAATGAAGAGTATATGTAAGAACATACTACTGAGTTCCAAGGCATGAAATTCCTACCAAAGTACAGGGTACTGCCATTCAGATTGTGGCTGGATCACTTTCAAGCAGTTCCTCAGCTTCAACAGTATGACTACACCAGGTACATTGTTTGCTAGTTGTTTCCATCGCAAGTAAGGATTACGTGAATGTTCTGTATGATGTAACCATTCATAAAGGTATGAAAAGCTCAGAATACTTCAGAAGTGTAAAGCAATGGTTTATAAATTACAAAATCTTTCTGACTTCAGAATATATCTATTAGTAGTAGATGTATCCTAGAGAAGAATTCATTTTATGCAGGATGAATCTGCATGATCCCTGGGAAACATTTACCTCTTCTGACCACTGCTTTTAAGTTCTTGAATGCTAGTTGCAGAACTGAAGCATCTTTCAAAAAAAGACCAATTCCTTCCTGGAGAGAAGCATGCAGACTTTGAGTGCTTATAACGGCTTATTCACAGTTGGGTTTGAGCAGCAACTCATGGCACGTGGAAAGAGAGTGAAGCTTCAGACATGAGTTATTTAAAATCATTATGTACAGAAGCATACTTGCAGGTGAGAGCTGTAGAGCATAGGAAGGGATGCAATTCGCACAATAAAATTTGTGCTACTTAGCACACGTAAGAGACTGCAGCCTGTCACTATTCTAAAGAGTCCCTTATAAACTCCCTCACAAGCACAGAGTCCTTTCATTACTTTCAGGTCACAAAAACCCCCAAACAAAACCAACCAAAAACGTGCTATTAAAGCTTGACACTTTACTCATCTTTTAGTAGTAAGGACTAGCTTAAATTTAGAAAATAATTCAGAAGATGTGATATATATCCTATGTGTATATGCAAGAAGAATGAGTTCTAACTAAGGGTATGGTTTTAAAAAATTATTTTAGTGGATTTTTTTTGGTTGTTAATATAACCCAAGTTTTGCAGAACCATGTACCATCTACCTGCAGCACATCACATCCCTGAATTAGCTATGCTCAGGATTGCCAAAATAATTTGGAGGACAACGAAAGGCACTGAAACCAGCTGGAAAACATAGAAGTTTCAGGGGGGAGGGAGTTCAGCAAGAATAAAGTGCAGTGCAGTACCACCATGCACTGTGTAAACAAGGCATCAAGGACTGGGCGTTCAGCCAGTGCTGGTGTTTGTGTCCAATACATTTGATTAAGCTGAGGTTTATCTGCTCATCTTTAACAACTTCCTAGGTACAAAAAAAAAAAAAAAAATTAATGAATACAAGAAAAGTAGCTTTGAGTATAAAGAGTCATTTGTGTTCCCTTGATCCACAGAACCGATTTTAACATTCAACATCAGCATGCGAGACTGTGTCAGACATTTACAGCCACTGTGGTTGTTCCACCACTGTATGAACAGCACCAAGAGCTCTCTTCAGCAGGTCTGAGTAGAGCATGGGTAATGCTATATTAAGTCTTCCATGTTCAAGTAGCAAACACAAAGAGTTACTTCAACAGATGAGGTAGGTAGGTGTGCATGCCTCACAATGTGTGCAAGTATCTGCATACGTGTGTTTGTGTTTTCCTGCAAGTATTATCAACAGTGCAAAACAATGGACTGCTAAAATTTGTGTAGTTAGCCCATACACCTTCACAACCTCATTACAAGTTCTGAACTGACCAAGGCTACACTCCCCAAGAAGCAGTCCGTCTTCCAACACTGAATATATACAGTAGCTTTTTGTATACCATCTCTGAAAAACATCTATAAGGAAGCAAGACATGGAAACCCTACCTTCTGAAGGTATGCCGTAACATTTCTCACAGTCACTCTTTGAGGAGCAAAACCCAACATCTAGAGCACCTCAAGCATCAAAACAGTACCCTGATACTCCAGCAGACAAAACGTAGCATGAGCTATATAGTGAAGCAGTCTACAGGCAGCACATAGCAGCAGTGCTCTGCTCTGACCTGGTTGCAGATGTATAGAGAAACTTCCACAACTCTATTCTGCAGTCAACAGCACTTGCCTAAAAGTTTACGTGCTAGAGACATATGAAATTGTGCAAGCCTACATGATTACAGTACTGCCACCTCTTTCTGGAAGTCTACTTTAATCAGGCTATTATAAGATCAGAGGAATTTCAGCTTTGGGAACAAGCGGTTTAAGATAAGTAAAGTGAGTCAGAGACCTCCTCTAATGGTAAGATCATGACATCACCAGATTCTCTCTTGGAAAGAACTGGAAATAAAATCAACAAGTTCAAGCACACAACTATACTGTCTATTGTCACACTTCAGAAGAAGCCCATTCCTGCAGGAAACATTTTAAACAACTAAATAATTTCAAATAAATACACATATAAATAATCCCGCTTAAATTTACTTCCTCTGCTCAAGGGTCCACTTCCATATTGTGTCCAATGGGCTTTGGAAGAAGCTTGCTGCAAATATTGGTATTAAATGTTCATTGTGGTCAGATGTCCTGCGGACTTCTGCTGCACTGACACTTAATGAAGTGAGGTGACAAAGCAAATTAATATTCTTTGCTCAAGCACTGACTGGCAAATATGTAAGAGCATATCTACGGTTTCACTGGAAATTGCATACAAAGCGCTGGAAAGCAGCCAGGCAGATGTTTGGGAGTGGCACAGTCACAAATTAAAAAAAAAATTAAGTATTTACAGTCAAGCAAGACTGAAGAGCAGAATCAGGTAATTTAATCTGAAATATCTGTCAACTCTCAGTTATGACTGAAATACATTTATGGCTTTCATCTCATGCAATACCAGCAGCTCAGTTCCCCCAGTTCCTTGGTCTCCAGTGACAGGCCACGATACAGAACTGACAGACTAAGCGAACATGCTGCTTTGGCAGATCAGACCCACAGGCTTAGATGAAAACAAACAGACTTTTTGCACCACTTATCTTACTTGTCTAATACCAACTGTCTCAAAGTACAGCTATTCTGAATACTTGATCAAGCTTCTCTTACCCTGACATGGCAACATCTTTTTGTTCCAATAAAGATAATTTCTACAGCTACACATAATGTCTGCTTTTGCCAGCTACTGACAGCAACCTGCATCTCAGAAATAGGTGCTGTTATTTACTTATGAAGATGTGATGGACAGCCTTCCACTTGCACTGATTTTCCCCATGCTAGTTAATGGAAACCAATTAAGGGAATTTTGATTCTCTTCAGCCTAGAGACATGAAGGCTCAGTACAAGGTGTTGGAGATGAAAGGGAACAACACCAGAAGACACTGTTCAACCTGGAATGTAACTGGAACAAAATTGGTAAGAGGAACATAAGACTGATGCACAGGAATGGCTTGCCCCTCACATAAATGATACTTCATCTACTAAGATGGATGTATGCATATCAATTGTTTGACAACTGGTAATAGCTGCAAGGAAGATGTATATCATTAGCACTGTACAGATATCAGCATTCGACCCGTATCAAATTGGTAAAAGACACTAATATGAATTTCAGACGGTTCCTTTGTAGGAACACCAAAACAGAGCCGTGTCAGTTCCCAAGAAAACAATCTGGTCTTATCTGGTAGCAGATTATCCACAAACAAGTTTGGGAAGACACAAAGTTGTTCTTTGTATTTCACATTTGTCACTATTTTTATATATACACATACATGTATATATGCACACATATATGTAATTGTTCGATACTGCCAGTTCTTTCTATATTTACGTATCAAATACTTTCAAGAAAACCTGAGCTGTTCCACTCGATTTTGATGGAGAAGAGAAATTGCAGTGTACTACTCATCACAACTTCTTCCCCCAATTACTTATCCTGGGCAGTGTAATACATTTAATTCATTAATATTCGGAAGGTTCTTCTACTTCAGTCACTTTGATTGATGCTGTTAATGGTAATGAACTATGGAACAGAGTAAAGAGTGAGTGACAACATGCTGATGCAGCCTCCAGTTACACATGCAAGATTAAAGAAATCAACAACAACAAAAAGTCTTAGAACTTACTGTCCAAAACTTTATGAAGTACTGCAAGACTGTAGCAGCAACAAACAGACAGTACAGTAAGGAATACATTAAAAACAGGAGGAAGAATTTGTAGTTAGAAAATCCCACACAATTATTCACCCTAGAAGGAGGGGAAAGAGAAAGTGGTTACTATGATATACAACAAAACAAAGTAAAATAAACCCAAATACATTCAGCTTTTGCACAATATAACACGTTTGATGTCTGTGGTACCCAGAACAGTCTGGCAGTAGCATTTTGGAAGCATTTTAAGCCACCATGTTGAACAAAGTCTCTTTCCTAGGCCCCTTACAAATTTTCCCCAGCTCTACAGGACAGGAGCTGTGTGACACATACTCTGCATGGGAAACACCTCATACACTATGAACCAACTGCAGTCTTCACAGCAGATAATACAAACCTTTCCATCAATTTCAGTGGATGTTGCTTCAGTTGCAAGACCACCTTCAAGTCAACTACTGATAGCAGTGGTTTTATGGTGACAGCAGGTAATACTTACTGCGTACCAGAGTATACCAACTGCACAAGAGTAACTGAGTGGGTATCTCCTCACCCAGTAATAATACCAAACTAAACAAAGGAAAGAAATGCCATTTTACTTAGGGCTCGTTAATGCCAGGGTTTCTCTATGTACGGAGAAACTGCTTAATATGGACTGGGCCTACAACTGGATGTGGCATCACACAATAGGAGCAAGATTTATGTTCACATCTTAAAGCCTCCAGTGAAAAATCAAGGTTTACTTCAGAGCTGCATTTCTGAGGCAGAATCTACTTCATCATGTCGTTCACTGTTATTATGTCTTTTGGTTTTGTTTTTACTAAACTTACCATGGACAGTGGTGGTCCATTTTTAGTACACATCTGAAAGAGATAATTTCCAGAAAGTTAATGCAAAAATACATTTTTCTAAGACACATACAGGTTCTACAGATTTTAAAAATATTTTTTATTTTTTTTTCTGTAACTATTTTGTCTTGCTGTATTTTTTTAAAGTCCTTTTCAATCATGTCAATTCTCTGTGTAGTAGCCATCCTTTCACCCAAGAGGATCAAAGAGTTATGAACAGTGGCTTAAATTAACATGGGTAGCATTACTGAGCAACACCATGTAACAGTTCATTAAGCCAAAACAGTTTTATGTGCACACAGAGAACACAAATCCAAAGGGCTATCAGAGTTGTGTGGACAAGGTGGATGTTAGTCTGGCATTCACCTCAAGTAACACCACCTTAGGGATATTTTTACTACCTTTATTATTTTCGTTAGTACTTGCTGGCTTGCTTTTTTAAAGCTAAGTGAGGAAAATAACACAGTAGGTAATATGAATAGTCCACATGCTGGTTTTGTACAGTTTTAATAGAAAGGTATCAGACGCTTCAGACAAACTGACTGTATTAACTAATAAATATGATTTTGGCCCAAAGATGTGTATTAGATTCTACAGTTAACTAGATTTCCTCAAACTCAGCCTACTGAAGCCCCACTCAGCCTCAGTCTTCAGTGCCTTTAGACTTTTCTGATGATTCAGAACAAGAGTAGGGAATAGCAGTGATGTCTCTGAAATGGTTAAGCCATGTAACTGCGCTGTCAATCTTTGAGATAAAGATTTTTAGCATTATTAGTAGCACTCACATGTTCCAAGGCTGCAAAAGAAAGATACAGTAGAAGAGTTCTATAATAAGTATTTGCTGGTGCTGGTATCTCAGACTTGCCTTTCCTTACTTTCAACTGCTGATCTCCATTTATTTATTTATTAGGAATAAGCATCGTTTTGCAGAGCTACAAGCAGGTCTAAAAAACCTGATGTTATGCAAACACCGACACACTGAAGACATGAACGCGCTAAAGTGATGACTGCAGGAGTGAAACCCCATCGCTTCAGATTCAGTAACTTACATGTCACATGCAGAACAGTGGTGGCAGCGGTCAGGTTTGATTAGCTGGCATCGATCACAGTATCTGATTGCTGCATTGAAGCAGTAAGGGTCAAGTCATTAGTACTCATATAATTTTACAAAGGTTTTCCACTTCGACATAAACTGAATCTTAAAGAGCTGCCTGCCCTCCCCTGCAACATCTTTTCTCACAGACCTACTCTCATGTGCCTACTGTCAGATGATCTGCTGTCTTGAGTTTCTAAAGGAATATAATATATGAAAATACTTAAACCACTTTAATCTATTACTACTGTACTGAGTCCATTTACATTTACTCTTTTCGCCCCCAGCCTTGCCATCCTTCATCCTCTGGCACTGATCCCCTATCACTTGCTTCCTTTCACCTCTGGGCAGGGTACTTGGGTATTCCCTTGTGAAATTGCATTCTTTAAACAAGCCAACTTTCTGCATTAACTTTCTCTATCCTTTTCAGCAAACAGTGATCTGGCAGACTCATCTTTCCTGGATATTTTTATACAAGACTTCAGGCTCTTCTCAATGGAAATAAGACACCAGGCAAGGCAGTTTGAAAGGAGGAGGAAACTCAACACCTACAGCTAAGCAGAAATGCTGAGAGCTGGCAAGAGCTTCTCAGACCACTTGAGGAACTTAAGACAAGGATTCCCTTAAAGAAAGGCTTGTATTAAAAAAAAAAAACAACCCTGTGTGTCCTTAAACTTTGGAAAGTCACAGCAAACTCTAGTAACAGTTATTCGGGGTAGTTTACTTCTTTGGAAAATTCAACAGTGTTTCTAGTTTCAAGAAAGAGAAACAGATATACCTACACACATAATTGCCGGATTTAAAAAAGAATATACATATGTATAAGACAGAAGTTTCACACATCATTCATATGGAATAAAAGTTGGATTAAAAATGCATGTATGTACTAAAGGCAAATACAGAAATAGCCCACGACTAGCTTTGTACTAAACTACAGATGGGAATTTATTCGTTCTTAAATTCTAGCCTTAAGTATGGTGTTTCTCCGCCTGTTGAACTGGTACAGCTCAGAAAAAAAGAAGTTTATAGGGGGATAAGTGATTATAAAATTGAGTTTAATTTTCTCTACTTCTAGCTGCATTAGCTGTATTTCTCTGATGTGTTTATTTTTAAAGCCACAATTAGAGATAAATGTTGTCAACTATTCACTTGCTGGAAGAGGATTTTTTTTTTTTAACTCCAATTTCTGGCTACATGTTGAGATCCCCAAACACAGATCTCCAGTTTCTCTTGGGAGAAAAAAACCCACACAGAAAAGCCCAAACATAGAACAAAACAAGGTCATGACCTTTGCAGTATGTGTTTAATAGATTTTTTTTTGTTCTGTCAATCAAATGAATTAAACTAGCAGCTTCAGGAGCACAGAATATCTTTAGATCTCACCTCTCGATGCTGTTGTCGTATAGATAGGCAAATCTTTAGCAGCTTTTCTCAAAATCTCCTGCTGGGATTCTGGTCTCTCTTCTTTTTCATACTGTTCTTTATCAGCTTTTGACAAGCAGAACTAGGATGGAGGAAGCAAATGGAGTGAAGGGGAAAGATTAATAATTAATTTGTGTTGTACCTGGGTTCCAAGGAAAACACCCGAAGTATCACAATCTTGTATCTTCCAACAACTCCCAACCACTGAACCAAAAAATCCCACATAAAGAAAAAAAGAATGCTACAAGAATTACAGATCTTTGAAACTTCATTATGGTTAAAATAATCCTTATCTCTTTTATCTATGGCATTCTCTCTTCAACACAAAGGAAGCCAGAGAATCAACAGAGTTTTAAGAAGGCCGAACCTTTTCTTTAATTTCTGGTAAGTGTAAATTTAAAGTGATCTGTGAACAAAAGGAAGGTGAAACCATCCTTTTCTACCACTGGGTGCTGAAGTTTTCTTATTCCACTTCCTCCCTCTGACTTAGACAAAGGTACAAGCCAGAGGGGGAAGAAAAAGGTGTGTGTGTAAGGGAGCTTTGTGACTGTCACAGAAGTTGAGCATTTAACTTCAATTTTTACTTGGGAGTAGTCAGCAATAGTCTAAAAATACACAAGCTGTAGCAAAAGTAATTCCAGCAAAGCCTGTGTACAGTTTCAGAGTTACAATTCTGATTAAAGCATGGAGAGCTTTCCTGTTGAAGCCTCACTGAAACTCAAAACCTGAAGAGTTTTTGCTCTGTTGTGAAACACTTGGTATCCACTGAAATGATGAGCTTTATCATTAAGCCCCACAAAACCCAGTGTGCTGGGTGCCTGCAGAGTGGGGGCTGCACTCACTACTTCCTTCGGTATTTTTCTGTTCCCAAGCACTTTAAACAGTGAGCTTCCCGCATGGACTACAAGAGCCCTTTTTATAAGTACACACAGACAAAGTATTCATGGTCAGGAGTGGAAAATGCTGTGTGCGCAACTGGAACAAAAATTCGCTTAGTATGGTTTAATATGACCATATTTTCCTACCAAGAACATGTATATGTTTTAGTTCACTTGGATTTTACTCTCTTCCTGTACTTTTTCCTCTTTGGATTACAGTCAATTGGCAAGCAACATCGAAGACTCTGCTTACAGAAAAGAGAAGCAGTAAGGCATTGCTGCAATTTCTTTGTATTATTTCCTAACCCTGAATGCAAGTAAGTTGCTTCATACCTCACAGAATCTAGTTGAGTCTCCTGTTACATACAGTACCTTCCCACTTATTGAGCCTACCCACCATTCAAGCGTGAAACCTGAATTGTAATCCCATTTTCAATAATCAGAAACTATGATCAATCTGTGCAAAGGGTGAAATTAAAGTTTAACATTTCAGTCATCACTGAGCTTGATCTCATTTTTTAATATCCGTCTCTCAGCTTGATATTTACTCAAATATGAAAACAGGAGTCACATCAAAAGTTAAAGACAGATATGAAACACCACATCATCAAGCAGCCATGCAATATGCTTTTCTCTCTATTGCCCTTCTGAGTCTGCTAGGTGACCAAATGTCTGTCTCCGTGATCTGCAATTGAGCAGAGGTTGAATTCAACATGAAATACTACTTCTAGGTGACATTTCTATGGCAAACCATTAATGCACAGAAACAGAACTAAACTACAAGATGTAAAATGCTTTTTTAATTTGTTCAAGTAATGTCATCATATTACTCAAAAAATCCTGAATTTTGGTTTTCTGAATAGATACATTTCTGTTCTATTTTCAGAAATTAATAGGGCTGTGAGACCACAGTCTCTTTAGACAATGGCAGGATATATTCAAAGACATCAAAAGTTGTCTGTTACCACACAGCTAACAGAATTCCCAATGAGGTTCCAGCAGTTCTTATTGAAAACAGAAAGAGACCCTTTGTTTCCTTCCTCTTTCTGGATCTGGTATAATGTTGATTGTTCTCTCTTATGACAAACATACAGGGTTTACACTAAGACAACAGCAGCTGCAGAATCTTTTTTTTAGTTCAATAGTAAGATCACAGGATGGTATTTGTTTTGCAAGAATGGCTAATTTGAATGACAAAACATATATACGTTTACACTCTCACAATGGGGAGATTCTGAAGTCGGGTTTGTTTTTAAACAAGTCCAGCATAAATTACTCACTGGTATATGAACAGAAGGGACTTGCCCAGAGAGAGAAAAAGCAGCAGTATGTTTTTTTTGGTTTGTTGGGGTTTGTGTGTACATTTATTTACGTGGTGGGTTTTCTTTTTGTTTGTTTGTTTTTGGGTTTTTTTTACATTTTAAAGGTAGCTGTAGAAGAAAACAGTATTAAATCTGATCTACCCCCACAACTGATACAGGAAATATTATTTACATGCCATATACCCAAACCACCCTTTCACTCACTAAATATGAAAAGCTTTCTAGAGCATTACTGCAACTACAGGATAAGCACTGTCAGAAGAGGTTTTCTATTACTGAAGAATCCAAGCAGACAGTAAAAGTTACCAGGTATTAGTTTTATGAAAAGCTCTGGTTCATACAGCTTTACAAAACCTGGAACGACAAGGTTTACCCCGCATTTTAATTAGTTAACCTCCTTAACTTTATAGCTTTCCTGCAGAACCATCCCACAAAGCCGAAACAAACCACCCTGAAGATAAGACCTTTTGAATTTTTTTTGGTTTAACAGTCCAGTACTTCTCTTTTTGCTTTGCTAAAAGCAGGATAGCCTGTAGCTTTTTTCACTTTATATTCTGTAGTTTTCTAAGACACAGACCTCTAAGCCATAATTAAGTGCCGAGGAACAGTGTTTGCTTTTCCTTAGAAGCATAGTTTTAGCCTTTTCAAAAATGTTTAAGGTTGACATTAGCTCTGAAAGTCGGTCTTACCAAAAATAGAATAAAAATTCAGCCCCCACAGAGCCCCCACAAAACCTCAAACAGTTTAGACAATTTAAAAGCCTTATAAAACCAAGGAAGGAAAGGAAGTATTTTCAATTTGTTGCCAGCATTTAATCCTTACATAGACACACCTGAGAGAAGATAAAACACAAAGTAATCAATCTCAGGCTTATTGCAGTTAATACTGTTCTTTTTCAAAAAAGAACTTACAGTCATCACACATTCTTGTGCCATTATGTAAAACTCTCTGAGTATTTATTTCTCAATTGTCACTAAACCTTACCCCTTGACTTAATAGTAAGGGATTCAGTCTTCTGGGTAATGAGGAGTAACTGCATTGCCACTTTTTCTTACACAAATAAAGGTCAAAACTGCCTAAAATGGAAATATAAGAAAGTTGTCACTGTATTTGATTTACAGGTTTTAAAATGTCCAGGTTTCAAGCAAACTACTTCATAGCAAAGCACTGTATGTAACTGACAAACTTGTGGTGAATTAGATACATTTCATTTAAGGAAATGTTATTACAAAGTATACAGATTTTTAAGACTAATTTGATAAATTTCATTCATGATACACTGTCATGATGTTCTATTTTAGATAATGAGAAGCGAAAGGTGAATCATGCAGTACTGCAAACAAGTTCTATCACTGAAAACAGTTCAGCTATTTATAAAAAAAGGCATGACATTTTTCTAACGTTATATTTACCTCATTAGAGGGGGATGCAGGAGATGTGAAAATTGTCTTCCAATAGGACCACACAAACATGAAAAATGACAGATGAAAAACCACAAGGTAGACAACTGCAATAAAATATAAGAAGTTTGGTGAATATAGCCGAAAAGGACATGAAATAAAATCCCTGATCTTTGACAAGGGCTACATTACAACACTGGGTGTCACCTGATAAAATTAAGTTGTATTAAACCCTCTTCCCTGGGTAGACTTAGCACTCTAGAAGTGCTCTCTCAAAAGGAAATTAAAAGAAATAAAAATCACAAAACATGATGATTGCTATTCCTCAAGGAAACAGTAAGATTTTGTGTATGAATCTGTAAGACTTTGAAGAGAAAAAAAACAACCCCCAAAATCCCACAACAAACCAGAACTGAAGTTAGTACCCATGACTAACCTTTATAGATAAAGGAGATGATACAATTCACTCCTAGACTATGTCAAAGTACTTTATAGCTGGCCTACAGAATTCAATTTAATTTCTACTTCTAATAGAAAAAGCACAGTATCATGCCATTTTAGAAGGCACTGGTCATCAATCACTATAAAAACTCTAAACCAAGG
Organism: Heliornis fulica; assembly: GCA_013399135.1. Taxonomy (NCBI): domain Eukaryota; kingdom Metazoa; phylum Chordata; class Aves; order Gruiformes; family Heliornithidae; genus Heliornis; species Heliornis fulica. The sequence goes on along the minus strand of VXBZ01010323.1, from coordinate 298,380 downwards.
GGGTATGGAGAGCACTGAATTCCAAGATAAGAGCTGTCTGTGAATTAAGAACTCTTCTCTTTCAAATATAATATAATCTGGAATATAATCTGGAAGAATACTGCTATTACAGTCACACTGGTAATAAAAAGTAGGTGGCTTTAGTAAGGAGCTCAATCAACAAATAGGTCTGTGTGATGTCGTTGTCTTGAAGGCCAGAGATCCAGATGTTATGGCCCAGGAAGCATCTTCCAGTTGTGTTTCCTCTAACAGTTTCTTTTAGCACTTTGTCAAGAGGAAACAGACTGGTCATGCCAGAATAGCAAGCCTTAGAAAAGTAGTTACACTAAATATTTACAAGATCTTCAACTCCTATTACCTTTAGCTACAGGAAGAAGGAAACCTGACCTACTTTCCCGTGCATGTAAAAAGAATCCTTTAAAAAGCCACGTGACACACTTCATGGATGGCAGAAGAGGCTCAAAACTTTAGGAATTTCCAACAGCTCAGAATATACATGTGCACAAGCACTGAAGACACGGTCTTAATTTATCATCTTTCAGGATTTTTATTTCTTGTTCCAGGAAAAAAACCAAACAAACCGTATCTGAGCTTTCATGGAATTAGTTTTTTTACCTTTGCCTCTGACTCTGCCAGCCTTGCAGACATTTGGTTGTGAAGCTGACTGAATATGCAAGAAAGCAAAACTTTTTTCTAAAGCCATCCTGAAACTGTCATCCTCATAGGAAAGAACTCTTGTATCACTGTACTAGCCACCGGATAATTAGAAATTGTCTTTTATTAAAAACATACTATACACATTCAAACATAATGTGGATAAGCAATTAAACATGAGAGAATGGTTTGGGAAAGCAGAGAAATGGCTACAACACTGAAGTGTAATCAGCTGCACAGATCAGAGCTTCAGAGGAAAAGAGGGTGACAGGAGCTGAATGGAAGGAAAGAGGAAATGAGATACAGAGGGCAAGGCACAGTGAAACTAACATACAATAAACAGCTCCATTCTGTCCATAAAATTCACCCCTAGAACTCAAATTCTTTTGAAGGATTATTTTTAGTGCACTCACAATACTTCAAACAGCAGAACCTCAAAGCCTCGTCACAGGCTGTAAATGCCCCAAGAACACAGAGTAACAGGCACCATGGCTGGCTGCAGAAAGGGGACAAACTGGTGTCTGTGCCACCACTGTTTACTAGAAAAAGGCAGCTGTTGGAAGTGCTCTTGAGCTCTTGCAATAACCAAGATCTTTCAATCTGCCACCATCTTTAAAAGCCAAGTGCCTGTCAGCAGCCAGACGGGCCAGGAAGTGTAAGACTCACAGGTGTGCCAGTGGGCACCACCCAGTCTAGAGGGGAAAAAGCCTGGAACCAGCAGGCCATATGGCCTCTCACCGAATGAATTCCTGCTTCTTTTTCCACTCCCGTGCTGCCATTCCCACTGTGATTACAGGTATCTGACTTGTTGGTGCTCCCCAAGAAATGAGAGGCAGGGAACATACTATTACCAGTATCTCCTTTGCACACTGCTCCCTGAATCTTGTCAATCTTGAATCGATTTCCAGTATAAACCAACCTCATTCCTACTCTGCCTGTGTTCCTGTAATTAAAAGGTAGATGGAAAACTCGACAAAAAGCTGAAACCTCAGTATATGCCAGTTTAGCCAGACTCAGAGTCATAAGGAAGTCCTGGTTAAGTTAAGGGAATCCAGGATTCTTGGTGCCATGCTGTGATAAGTCAAGTAATTTCTTCTTTAAAAGGCACTGATGCATATAAGACATAATTTAAGCCCTCGGAAAGACAATGTCTTAAGACATGCTCTTAGTAACCCCCTAAAATATGCTAAGCCATCCTGAAGATCTGCCCTTAAAATCCTTAGCACTACTTCCAAGACAAAGTCAGATTACAAAATGGTAATAATATGTAACAGACGTATATTATAGAGAGAGATTCAAAGTTGACTTTATTCCCCCTTCCTAGTGGATATAAATCTAGACAAGAATATGAAATTACAAAGAAACAATTAGCCTTAATGGGGTGAAGAAACTGCCACTAATTTAATCAAAAGTTACAATTAAGTTCCAGAATAGAAGGATTTGGTCACTGTACACTGAAACATGGAGCAAAATACATTTGACAAGATGCACATTACTGATTTACACAGCAATGTTACCTGTACTTTGACCCCCTCAATTCTTCTGATGTTTCCTGGCTACTGAGAGTTAGCTTACAAGAACTTAATAAAACTTAGGAGAGCTTTCGTTTCAAATGAAAAAAAGACTTTGCATCTCATTTTAAGATCAACCTCCATGGCAAAGAAATTCACGCATGTAGGATGCCTGTGGCACGCTCTAGAACTGAAGGTGCAAAAAGCGTGCATGTAACAGCTATTACAAGCCTAACAGGTTCCAACAATTCTGTCAGTCTCATTAGTTAAACAAGCATTTTTCTCTGATAGATTTCAAAGCACCTGCTTCAGTCAGACAGATGTTGCATTTGTGGTAAAGCCAGAGATCTGACTATGCAACACGAACACTGCTGTTCTGCCAGGCTTCCTTAACTCAGATATGGATCTTGCTTTTCTACAAGAAACTAGAAATGAATCTACATACTGGTCAACAGTAAAGCACAGCAGCAATCTGCAGAATTTTGTGAAGTCTAGGTGAAGCCCAGGTGTGCAATATGATGTAAAAATCCAGAATAAGACACAGCTCACATCCTGAACAGATTATTTTGGAGGTTTTTCCACTGTCACCTTTTTATCAGAAGGTAAGCGAGGACAGATTCCACGTAAGTTCCTTCCTTTCATGGTGTTTTCTTCCCAACTTCCTTTTAGGAATAAAATTGCTAGACTCCCAGCAAGAAGAAAACTGCTAGATTAGCTCCAAATTCTATGCTATTTTGCAAAAATGTTTATGAGATGAGAGACTATGCTTACGTCCTCTCCATAAACCAAAATCAACTTCCAAATAGTCTGTCATTCGTATATCTCTTGTGTGTGTGTGTGTATATATATATTTTGAACCTCTGGAATTGAATCATCCTTTTGACTCGTGTCCCTCCTCTGGACCCGCTCCAAGAGGTCCATGTCCTTGCAATGAAGGCTCCAGAGCTGCATGCAGTACTCCAGGCAGGGTCTCACCAGAGCAGTTTTTTGTTCACAATTAAAAGAAGTGCCAGAGCAAGAATACCAGAACTCTTCTGGTGAGTTTGTATCTCTGTAAATAGTACCTACTATGGCATATTACTTGCCAAAGCCAATATGAAGACTTCAGTAAACACTGTCTAAACAAGTCCTTAACCACTTGACCTGGAAATTTAAAATTATAATGTGAAGCCACCTTTCAAACAGCTGTGTTTTGCACAGCTCTAACCAGTGATAAAGAATGGTGTTCTGAGGAGTTTGGTAAGCTGTCTGGAAAATAGCAATCAGTAGAACAACAATTCCTCCTCTACCAGCAGTCTTCCAGGGAACAGGGTATATTCAGGTATAAACAGAAAATGGACTTGTTGATCTGCTGTAGTCCCTTCTCTTTTCTATTTCTGTTCCTAGATGGTACCCTTTAAAAACATATTTGTTAACATAAATCACAGTTGCATTACTCACAGGTCTTGTCATCATCCCCAGCTTGTGATGTTAGAAGTTAAAGAGTCAACCTCACAGTATTTACCTTGTTTCTTAGCACTAATTACTCACTACATACAGATTACACATCAAACAGTATATTTACATTCTGTATCTCTTAAGATTTGTGTGCAATAAAACTATTCACATCTTAAAAAAATTAAAAATAAATAAATTACCTTTTTCTGCAGTTGAAGAAATAGTAACTGGAAGAGAAAAAAAAATAGATGGTAAGTAAATCCATACTGAACCAAAAGTTTGGCTAGAAGTGAAATGTATGAAATAGCTGATTTGTTCCAAAATGTACTCCAGGTATTAGTAGAGCCTCCCTAGCCCCCTCTGGGGTAAATCAGGAGTTGGAATGCCTCCTTCCTGCCAGCCCTTGAGGCTTGGTGAGTCAGCGTGTAGAGATGAAGAGATCCAATTCTCTGCACTAACCAAGAGAGCACATCCTTCTCACAGGCATTAATCAGATCAAAATTTATGCACGTTCCACCTTCAGATATGCTCCTAGCAAAGTTTCCTGAGGCATGTCCACAACTAGGCCAACAGGTATACCACTGGAAAGCAGAAAATTAAGTAAAATAAGTTCTTCCTGAAGTCCCTGTGAACTCTTACATGTAACCCACTCCCCTCATTTTTTCCTACCACTTCTCTCTTCCCATCACATGCTATTCTTGACCTATTCCCTGATCTCAACTCCTCAGGCATAGTTAAAACCTGTCCAGTTCCTTTTCTCCTATACTCTCATCTCCTCTTATCCCAACAGCAAATTCCACCATTCAAATCTACCTTGTTTACTGCCTCATCCTCCTACCCCCAGGCTGCTCCAAAACCTTCACACTTGGTTCATCAGTTCAGCTAAGACGCTGAACAAAGAGTTGGGGTACTAACTGGGTGGCTTTGTTCCTACCACTCCCCTCCCTGGATCTCTTCCTTAGACACCAAATACCTGAAACTCAATGAGGAAAGGATCTTTTCCCAGCAAATTTTAGCTTCTGTTCATCAGCATGATGAGCACACCCTGCCCACTGCAGTTCACCTCACATCAGATTGTTTCCTCTCTCTCAGATATGACATTTCTACAGTCATTACTCTGTGGACCAGTTCAAAAGAGCAATTTCCTGATGCTCACCCAAGTCTTAAATCTGCAGGGCTTCAGTCTGCATTGCAGACTTCCTCCTGAGGGGTTACTTTAGTGACATGGGTGGCATGTGTCTCACCTAACCACAGCTATCTACAGTGAAAGGGTCTGCAACAGTGTTATGTAACTGTGCCTCTTTCACAGACAAAGAGAGACATAACGAGGTGGTATCTCGGTGTGTAGATGACCTTTTTTTATTCAGGTATGTTTTTTTGGTTTTGTGTAGACCCCGTCCTGTCCCCCATGTCCACTCCGCCCCACTACCCATGTCCATGGAAGCCTCGAAGAAGTTAAAAGCTCCAGTTCCCTCCACCAAAAGGAGGAAGAAATTACCACTCAGAACTGGCTCCAAACTAAAGGAGGCCAATTCTCAAGAATAGCTTAATTTCATATTAGTTATGCACACTTGCACATCATCCTCCCATGTTTCTGTCTGAAACAGGGACATAGTCCACAAAACACAGACCTGAAGCACACGATCACCTGGAGAACACACATGTAGATATGGCAGCGTGCTACCAAAGCTGCATTACCTAAGAGCTTTTACTTGAAATTTTACTAATGCATATTTTTCCAGTTAAAACTTTTTCAATAGCACAAGGAGATGATAAAATAATTAAAAAGGGGAAAATTAAAACATGCTTGCCAAGTAGGGTTGTTAGCTCAACAAAATACTATAAATATTTTAGATTAAAACCTTTGTCTCTCACTCTTCATTTATCTTAAGTAAACACCTTTGCACACAGCTGGACAAACTTTCATTTCCCTAGACAAGAAATATATATATATATATAACCTTAATTATCCTCTAATGGGATGGGAGAACACTTATCTATAAAACTACAATGCTTCTTTATTTTTTGGTATGTAATTAGGGTTGAAGCACTCAATCTGTAGCCTCATTTTTGCTCCCTTAAAAACTGAAAGCCAAATCCGATGCTTGAAGCCTCAAAATAATGAGTCCTTACATGCAGAAGAAAAAAAATAAAGGGCTTGAGATTGTATCATCTGGGAGACCTCATAAAAAATTCCTCAAGTAAACCTAATAAAGATTAATTGAAGCTTCACAGCACCAGGAAGATAATTTTCCCTTTCGCACCTCAGTCCCTTAGGTCAGAACGCAGTTATTAGACTTCAGAACAATTTTACTTTGTCAAGCTTCTGCAGTTTGATGTAAAAGCCAACACTGAAACACTTGTGGGTTGTTTTTTTTTGTTATCACCCTCAAATGAAAAAGATAAAAATGGGCAGCTCTCTTTTGCCTCAGAAGCTCAGGCAAGTTAAGTGTTTCTGTTTCTATCCCTTTCGCTGTTGTTACTGGCAGATAAATGGACAGCCATCCTACATATCCAAATTCACTCAGCAAATCGCAAATGATCAGTTTTACAGGATCTTTATACTAAAAAGCGAAGCCTTCTTTTAAATAAGTTAATGCTTAATCTTTATATAAAACAGACCTTTAAGTATCTGCTGGCTGGCAATGTAACAAGAAGCTTTATACTATCAAGAAATCAATTTTATCTTTTGAACTCTGGTTCAAGAAAAAAACCTCGACCACCCCAGAAGAAGACGTTACCATCGTGGCCCACCATCCCTGGCCGACAGTTTAAGTACAAGCTTAGTTAGCTCTCTATCACTGTCTCCTCTGTTGCCTCTGTGCAGATACTGCTATCAACTTCTGCTCAACTAATACCATTTTCACTTTAAACATTTCTAAAACTCAGTTTCTTGTTTGGGGTTGGGATGTAGCAAAAAAGGAGTGATGCTTTTTTGTTTACTGGTACTTTTTTTTTTTTTAACAAAATGAGCACTGCATGTGAATTATATGTTAACCTCAGGATGCCACAGCACTCTGCACTAAATTAGATGCATCTGCACAAGTTCAGCACCTTCAGCCCTGCAGTCAACACAACTCCATCCATATTTCAGGGACAGAAGCATTGTAAAAAGCTTGATTTTCTGAGGATTTAAAAATATATCCGTGTTATTGGTCTATTTCTCAGTTAGTAAAAGAAAAATAAGAGCAAAATTATTCTTAGGACTGGCTTAAGTTTCTGATTTCTCAAAATGATTTGCAAAGCTCTATCAAGATATTGCTAGGGAAAGATAAAAATATGACTAGGCAGTGAAATCTGCAGTTCATTTCATTGCAAAATGCTCAGAAGCAGGCGCTTGCCTGGAAACAGTGAGTTTCCACAATGGTCTCATAATTTCAAGGGATTCAAGGTCTGAGCACTGCAGCACCAAGCACACCAGGCAAAGTGAGTAAGCCCTGATTGAATACAGGGCAGAGCTTTACCTTGGCTGCCTCAGGGTTTCCACACAGACTAGGGAAGGAGCTCAGCAAAGCCTGCCTGTGAAGAGGTAAACGAACCTACACAGAACTTCAGGCTGCTCTAGCTTGTCCAGGTACACCCAGGCCCGATACGCTCTGCTATCCAGTCCTGCACCGGATGGATTCAAATGTACTTTTTAGCTTGGTCATCATAGAGGCCAAACAGAAATTCCAGGTTTGACACTAACAAAGGAAAATTTGTCTTAGCTTTGATTTAGATACCTAGCATTACCCCTGGCAGCAAAGACATTTTTACCTTCATGACCCCAGTTGTTTGCTACACCACTGTCTATATACTTTTCCTTACATTGTTTGTTATCCTTTGTCTCACCTCTGTCACAAAAATTAAAGAACAGATTATCACAGGAAACGACCCTGCAGAGACGGGGACATCATTAGTTGTATAACATATGGGACTGGAGAAAAAATATAATTTGAGGCATTCCTCTTGGAGCATGAACTGACAGCGGTGCGTATTTCAGAAAGATTTAGAGATTATTTTTTTTAAGTTACTTCAAGAAAACCTCCCAGAATGTCTTGGAAGAACAAGTGTGTTTAGGGAGCTAGTTTGGTTTCAGTTTCGGGCTTATTTTCAGGATTGCTACGAGGTGTTCAAGTGCCTTCAAAATCACTGCATACTAGGGAAAAAAAAAACCCAGTCTCTCTGTTCTGAACAAAGAATGATCTGACAAGACCTCACAAGAGGTATGCTAAAAGAAGACATATTCACTTTCAGCCTTGGAAGGAAAGACCTACCACCCTATAAAACACCCTCACATCTCCATACTGCCCTAATAGGCACATTCCAATGAAAGCCAGATATGGTCCTTGCAGAGCAAGAAATTCAACTGCAACTAATGTAGATGTATAGAAAAAGGAAAGAACTGATCCTCTTACTGATGTGCTATGTTTATTTCCCCCATCCCCTCCCACGAGGGCTCCTAGCAAGAGTCATACTTTGGGTATTGCAGCCTTTCCACAAATCTCAAGAGTAACATTCACATTTTGGCTGACATTTTTCATGGGTGGGAAGAAATCGTGAGAAATGTGCAATTGCATCCCTTCACCTTATGTAGAGCCATAACTCCTCTCAGATTTAAGGAAAAGGGTTAATATATACATACACACATATGCATATCAGAAGTCACCAGCACCGAACCTCAACAGGAACTCCCCATGGGTATCACCCTATCTGTGAAGGCAAGCACCACTGACATTACCCCAGTTTCTTCATTGGTTCAGAGAATGACATTTAATTCCATGTATAACTTGGATTTGTGGTAACGTCATTACCATTTGCAAACACAGACCATAATCACTCATAAGAAGATGGTGGAAACACTGCTTACTGACACAAGCAGAACAAACAAATGTGCCAATTCCCTTGAGCAAATACTTGATTTCTGTCACAGGGCAGTGCCAGAGTACAAAGACCTTAGCACCTCTCCACTGTTCTCTAAATGACTTAATTCTGTGACCTTTCCACTGAGCTATTTCTTATTTCCTGACTGGCAGGCACCACTAGGTGCTTTCCTCCCTCAGCAGCAGGGAGTTGTTTTTAGACAAATGACTCAAGACGACTGAGTTGACAGCATGATGTAGCCAAAAGCCAACGCAGGAAGATGCTGCCAGGTCCCTGCCAAAAGGCTATGGGGGCCCAGGATTTGCACACATGACTTGGCACTAGCTGGAATGAACGTCCCCTGAAGAAATGTGAACCATACAAATCTAGAACTGTGTTGTCTTTAATTGTGCTAGACTGATTTATGTTTTTACTCCAGATACCTAGTCCTCCCAGACACAAGTTTCCCCCCCAGTGCACTGCTAAGGCATTCAGAAAGTGACATTTTATAGAAGAGTGAGGCTAAAGAGATGGCTCCACCAGCACGAAGCAGCACGCATTGCCATACTGCGTGCACCACCTGGGGCTGGTCTGCAACACGGCTGCAGATCTAACACAACGTTTGTCTCTGAGGCATGACCTGTGGTGGCCAAATCTTGCTGCCACGGTGCATGAAGTCACCCCTCTCTGCCTACCCAGTCCTCCCACCAAGCGAGCACTTGCTTTCCCAGACACTTCAGCGCATATTGGAGCTACCAATGAGGGGAAATTTGATTAATCACAAACAGCAAGGAGCTGCAGTGATGAAGGGTAAACAGCAGTGAATGGCCTCTTGCTGATGTGGGTTACACACTGTCGGTCAGGAGAGGGAAAAGAAACCTCACCAGGGCCACTGGTGCCTTAAGGCAGCGCAGCTGCCTTCACAAGCACACAAGCTGGAGCCCAAACCCCTCATATACGCTGTGCACAGCAACATCACGCCAGTGAGCTTCTTTGCTGCTTCCAGAGATCATATGATGATGCCTCCAAAGGCACTGCAGGGAGTGCGTGTGGGGAGATGTCTGGGGTGGGAGGAGAAATGAGAAATGAAAAAAATGCAGCCAGGGAAGAGACACCTTGCTGCAAGGGAGATGTTTTCTTGTTTGCAGCCACCAAATTTTTTAAGTTCATGACTGCCATGCTCACTGCTGCAGAATTCAAAGAAACATTATCACAGGGACAAGCAGTTCAAGCTGCACTGCAGATCTTTTTAATTATTTGTTACCAATCATCATTATGATTTGTTGTATGGTTAGGACAATATTAACACAATTCACACCATAGCAAGTGTTTTAGAGCATGCAGGGGCTTGTTGCTCAGAAAACATCTCTTCCCAATAACAAAGGAGTTTTTCATTTAGCCAAGGTCTTTTCAGCTTCATTGCAGAGAGTGCGGGTATAAATACAAAAAGGGCTACAGCAAAAAATATCATAATCAGTGCAAGATTTGGGTACCAAGTTACATTTAGCGACAAACTAAGCATTAACAACTACAAAGATCCTGACATATATTCTGGGAACAGTACATTCTCTGCTACCACTTCCACAGCTCAAAACCACAGATACAAAGGCATCTGACTTCTGGAACCCACAAAATGCCATAGATAACTCCTTACCTCTGCCTCTACAAACTATTTCTGAAAGTTATACCAAAGTTCTACCAATGGTCTTCTCAAGGTGCCTGCACACTTTGAATTGTTTCAAACCCAAGAGTCACACATGGTTAGCAATGTAGGGGGATGTGTTGTCTTAGCTTAACCTCACAGTCCTGAACTTATGTCCAGACCAAGAACCAAAATATATTAAGAAATGTATCATCAACCCAAATAACCAAAGGCTCTTTATGCACATGAAGTTAGCATTCAGCTGCAGCAACGTACCTGGTTTGTTGTCTCAGAAAAGCCCTAATCCCTGAGAAGTACTATTCACTTTCAATTTACTGTAATTGCCCAAAGAAGCCTAATGTAACTTTATTTTCTTCAGCTATTTAATCACTATTGCCCCTATACATTCTATTTGCATTTTGATGGATTTTAAACACTAGCATTGATTCTACACACTTTCATTGGCTGCCTGCCTGACTTTTTTCATTCAGTTGTTAAAAAAAAAAATCTTTATTATAACAATAACATCTTTATCATTCAGTAGTTTGGAACTGCTGCACTTAAGTTGTTTCCAGTATTGCCTTTAAGCTATCAAACACAGACAAAGAAAGCCTGGTTTCTTCTGGAAGGACAAAGAGAGCTCTTACTTGGACAAGTCAATGAGCTGTGCTCCCTCTGGCACACGTGGGAATGGGAAAGTGCAGAATCGGCAGAAATGCATGGAAACTCAGAAGCATCTGCGTGGATCTAGCTTATGTCCACACCACTAATTAATTACATTTACATTGGAAGGAAAGGTATTTACACTCCAGCTGGCCAGAGCAAGCCCATAGTAACACTACACTCAAGTATGTGGATTTGTGAAAGGGCCTTTTGTACTAGGAGGAACTCCAGTAGTTCTGCAGCTAAGACCCTACAAAGAGAAGACTTGCAAGAGACCGAAGACACAAACAGGATAATTAGCAGGTGTTAACAGAGTGCTCCTCTCATATGTTGTACAGAGATGTCATACACAAGATTAGGTGTTTTGTAGGTAATACTAGAAACCATCAATGTATTTAAAGTAAAAAACCAACCCAACCAAAAATCCCCACCCAACAAAACCCAACATGGTACAACAGATTTTTTTTTTCAGGTGGTTACAGATTTACAATTTCTTTTCCAAAAAAACCCCAAACACTTTTCACTAGCTCATGGTTATAACTGTCAGTCGATACCTGCTTTGAATATTAAGGTCACTCAAATCTGAGTGTCTTACTGGTTACTAATAAATCTGTTTAATTCTACTCTAGACACACGGAAAGACAGTGACAGTCTATTTAACTGTTACACACAGCTGAGAGGTACCATGCCAGGAAGGCAGAGGTATCTGTTAATGAAGACCAAAAACCGCAGACAGAGCTGCTGCGACCTGCAGACATGAACCATCACCTGGTGGCAAGAACCATCAGCCGATGCAAGGGACCCGCTTGGTTAATCAGGTGGCTCTACCCGCACTTGGCTTCAGACTCTTCCAAAAACAGTTGTCACCTTACTTACTGGCCCTGCTTATAACGAGTGTTTACTCAAATACTAGGATAAAATCTCACTGCAGAACTCCATGGATAAAAATCTCCTTGTAAATGTCACTACAATATATCTGGCACTCTGTTTTCTGAGAGAAGGATTTTATTGCTGACAGGTCTATTGGATAATGGGAGAAATCAAACTGCCCGGCAAGCCGATCTCCTCTCATGGATGAATTGATTGGATTCTTCAAATGAAGCTTTAAGTTCAAAGTTTTTATAGCATTGCTGAGGTTTGATTAAATATGGAACTACCTATGACAAGAGATAATTTTCTGACAACAACACATTAAGAAGACAGCATCCAGTAATGTAATTTGCATGAACTCCCATCAAGATAGGAGTACGCCAAGCTTTTGAAGAAAGCCCTGTAAGGAGAACTGGTTTTGAAAAACATGTAATTTAAACCATGTCCATTAGTTGTGGGAAAGTTTCGTGGTGGGGAACTAATTTCAACAGTTGCCTTATTAATAAATTATTAATAAATATTTAATCTTCATTATTTTTGTTGTTAAAATATTTAAGGAATAAATAAAGGTTCAAAGACTTCTAATAGTGATTTAGAGAATCTGTTCATATATGGCTCATCAAGTTGGTTAATAACAAATGCTGCTATCTTTTGATGATGGAGAATTTGCTGCTTGTGCTTGCAAAACAGAATGTCACTCATTAAACCTTACTTGAACTGAAATTTCTCAGGACAAACCCTGACTGTAGTTAAAGCTACCTCTAGTTTCTTTGCAAAAAGGAGAAATAACCAGCAACTCCCCAGGACCGTTACAAAAGAACCAGGTGCTGCAGAGAAAAAAACATCAGAGATAAATAGGACCAGGTTTTAGCTAGATGACAAGCTCAGAAAGGCTTGTTTTTTTGTTGTACCATGCCTCATTTAACTAGGAGACCACTTAAGAAGGTGAAAGAATGGCAGCACAAAGACTGCATGAACCACTGCAAAAGGATTTTTGGATACTCCAGATCATCTGTATCAAAACTGAGAAAATACTCCAGAATAAATTGAGACAGGCACACAAACAAGCATGGCCTTTCATCCATAGAGCTCCTGTGCAGTAAACATTGCTTCCCATAAATAAATAAAATCATCAGAGCTTACCTGTCTGATGACAGTTCACCACATAGTCTTGGGAAGCATTAACACAGGACTCTGTGAAAAGGTCAGCTGAAATACTATAAATTCTAATGCAGTGTCTGACAAGGTAAGAAAAAGTGCTGCCTACTGCACCTCGGAGATGCATTAGGGCTCCCATGGCAAAGCATGGTGTGCAGCACAGCAGGACTAGCAAACTCCTGCCAGTCCTGCTGTGCTGCAGGAGGACATGTTTGATATATGCACAGTTTGATATATGCAAACTCCTAAGAGAAGTTAAATTGCTGCCACCTCCCTAGGATATCACATATCATTATACAGCTGCATTAATAGTTACAGTCATAGGTAAAGTATTGGCGTGTGGTACACTGGTGGGAAATAGTGTTTGCAAAGAACTATTCCCACTGGTTTAACAAAATAATATGGAAACAAAATCACAGAATTGTAGGGGTTGGAAGGGACCTTGAGAGATCATCGAGTCTAACCCCCCTGCCAAAGCAGGTTCCCTAGAGCAGGTCACACAGGTAGGTGTCCAGACAGGTCTTGAATATCTCCAGAGAAGGAAACTCCACAACTCCCCTGGGCAGCCTGTTCCAGTGCTCCGTCACCCTCACTGTGAAGAAGTTCTTTCGCACATTAGTGAGGAACTTCCTGTGGTCCAACTTGTGGCCATTGCCCCTTGTCCTGTCCCCACAGGCCACTGAGAAGAGGTTGGCCAGTTCCTTTTGTCTCCCACACTTCAGATATTGCTAAACATTGATGAGATCCCCTCTCTCAGTCTTCTCTTCTCCAGGCTGAACAGCCCCAGCTCACTCAGCCTTTCCTCATAGGGGAGATGCTCCAGGCCCTTAATCATCTTTGTGGCCTCCGCTGAGGAAAGTGTTTACTTCGACTACATGTGAGGTGACTCAGACAGTCCCTAACAGCTCTTCCAGACAGGCGCTCCTGCTTGCAGCTCCCCACTTCCACTCCTAACAGCTCCTTAGCAATAGGGGTTCCCAAGCAGCTCTGAAATGTGGAAAGAAGGGAGAAAAATAGGACCTCTACAAGTTTGAGACATCAATAGAAAAAAGCCACACAAGAGAAAAAAACAAAACTGAATCTAATGCTCAAAGGTCTTTAAGCTTTCTTTTGTCTAAATTAATAAATTGTTTAAATTATGTATTATTTAAAAAGTTCGTGCCTACCCTCTATACCAGCTGCTGCTTAGTTTTATCTCAGCGGGTGTCTACCCTGCAACACAGAAAGTAATATCTCTGTTTGCGATTACTAGTCTGAACTCAAGCTTTTTTATAGATTCAATTATTAAAAACAAAACATAAAACTTAAGGAACAGTTGTTTAAACTGATAACAATAAACACACACAAAAGATGCCCACAAAAACTCTAAACTCTATATACAACTTATATCCTTTTTTGTATACTGTTAAAAAAAAAAAAAAAGAAAAAGAGTAGTTTTAGTTTTAGTTATGCTGGACTTTTTAAAACAACAGAAACAAAACTTTTCTCAGTTTTGGCCTCCTCTGCAATGTTGGTGTAATTCGGCATGTCACAAACACACAGATGTAAAAGCCTTCACGTACCATCAACCCCTACTTTGTGGAAAGACATTTAACTTCTCTGGGTTTTGGGGTTTGTTTTGTTGTTTTGGTTTTGGTTCTTTTAACCCAGACTTGAGAAATCTAAAAGAAATGGCTACCTGTCCAGTAAAATGGTACAGTAACAGGTTCTGTGCATTCACACTATGGCAAGGCAGTAGCCAGGGTGCTTAATGTGCATTCTTAAGTCTACCAGAGACAACTGCAAACTAACTTGTAAAATAACTGTCTTTTTAGGTTGCTTCAAATCATGCCTGTTCCTCTAAAGTTTACTAAATTTAATCTGAATTTTGTTTCATTCTCTGCAGTGGTGACTTGCCTAATTCCAGATGAATTAATATTTCTATCTCTACATTTTTTATCATGTCATGTGTCATCGTCCCCCCAACCCCCCCTAAAAGAAAGAAAAAAAATCCCCAGCTATCTCCCTGCCCAGCACGTCACAACAAATGCATAAGAAATTCTCATTCTGGAGAAAAATACACATCAGGGCACACAACTGAAATAACACAGACAAAAAACCTGCATAAAACCCTCACTTGATCTCTCGGTAAATCAGATTATTAAAATGGTTCCGTGCTTCACATTTAAGACAATGCTGCACCATATACAGCAGCACAGACCGCGCTGCAGAAACTGCAGAGGCAAAGGATGCTGTTCTTGTGATCCAGCTCCCCAAAAAATCTTGTAAAACAGTAAGCCAGTTTTCATAGTCAAAGGGGAACATGAATAATGAATAAACAAGCCATTTGGTCTTTGGAAAAAGGGAAAAAGCAGATGCTTGACATGCTGCAGAGGAGGAACTTCATTTTTAGCACAGATAAAACAGGATGTGTTAAACCCACATGAACTCTTACCAGCTGTAGGAGACTCCTGAATAAAATTTAGTTAAAACCATACAAACCCTTAGGATTCAGAGGCACAATTTCAGACAGACAACTGGGATTTCTTCTGCTCCCACTTTCCATCACATGCATTCTCCAGTTCCAAAAGCAAAAGCAGGTACGGTGCCATCTGAGACCATTTATACAGCCTGCTGCAGGTGTATAAGGACATATCTCAGATATCCATCTTTGTAACACCGCACATTCTTTGATCATGGAAAGCACATCTACATTAACTTATAAAAATACAACCTGGTAGAGAACAAAGTTTTAGTTACTGAAATTTCAATAGACAACATAACTTCAAGTTCACAGTATGCTGAGGGTCAATGACCTCAATGAAATGCCTACTGAAAGCACACACTTGAAATTCTTGTTCTTTTATTCAATGTCTTGTAGGAAAACTGTGAGGCTAGAAGGCAATGAAGTAACGTAAACAGCCTGATTGAAAGTGAAAGAGAATTTTAAAGTTCACTGTTCTAATTCTAAATGTATTTAGAAAGCTCCCACTGTTGTTACTGAAGAAAAAATTGAGAGTAGAAAAATTTGAAAGAAGTTAGTTTTCGTAATCTTAAATACTCATACTATCCAAGTCCTTTCAAACCAAGAACAAAAGCTTTAGAAGTCCACATCTGAAAGGTGATCGGGAAGCACTACAGCAGTGAAAAACCACAGCTGCTGTAAAGGAGTAACACCACAAGCAGAGTTCCTGCTTCAGGTCTGAAACGTGTGCTGAAGTTCCTCCCTGCTTTCACTAAGTCCCTTCCCTCCCCTACTCCAAAGCTAGCCTGCCCATGGACCAGTTTCAGGCAAGTTTTGAAGCTTGATGGAACTTCAAATATTTAAGTATATGTCAGACACGCTAAATACATGCCAGTAAGTGTCACTAAAACTGTTGCACGGGTAAAAGAGACAAGCCCACATGCCCTGGTAGGAACAGCTGCCCAGGCAAGCTAGGCAACACCCCAGTGGCCACTGCACCACACTTCTTTTTGACAAAATGGCAACTAAGGATGAAGGAAAGGTGCCAACTACCACAGAGCTGTCAAGAATGGTTTAGCAGATACTGGGGAAAACAGATGATGAAGGGCTGGGGCGGGCACTGCAGATAGAGTCTTGGGAGGGAGAAGAGGGATGGAGTCCTTCTGCCGGCAGAAGAGCTCGAAGACCAGACACAAGACAACTCCCAAAGGAACTAGGCTGACTAGTTCTGCTGTTCTTAGAACAATCTTTTTCATTAGAGGATTGCCAAGAGAGCAGATTTCATGCCATATAAAGGGCACATGCCCACCCGTCCTTATAAACTAATACAGCCAATACAATGCAAAGCACCATATAAGAAGATAATCTTTCTACTCCAGCTGAGTGCTCAGCTTTCCAATACATTTGTATCCAGCCTGAGCACCTCAACAGGAATTCCTCCTAATTATAACAGAAGGAATTCTCATTTAAGATGATAATATGCACACCTCATCTGAGACACTTCAGCACAACAAAGTGCATCCAAAGCTGTTCAACTTCTTTATTTTGACGTGCATGAGAGGCACATAAAAAGTTAACTGTTACTAATGATCTAACCTGTTTAATTTGCTGTTACTTTTCTTGAAAGGAGAATGCTTTTTGCATGCTTAACATGCAAACCTTGTACTTCAGTGTTGATACTGTAGTAGCTGTTCCTGTGGTTGGAAATGAGAAGACACTGGCAAACGGCTGTAATATCACCTTGCCATCGCTTAATAGCTACTGCATTAGAATTTTCATTAGAGATTTCTTCTGGAGGAGACAGATGGAATTACCTTCTCTCTGTTTAGGCAACACACTTTAAATGGGAGCATTACAACAGATCACCATGTGCTTCTCATGATTTGGGGAAATCATAGCTATCTCCCTCCTGGCAAGAGCTACTGCAGCCTCCTGGAACAGTCAGGAGTTCAATCTGAACTGCTAGCATGAAGCTATGCATTCTAAATTGCAAACTGCTTCATTTGCCACTATTTTAGATACATTAGCCGTAATGCTGTAATAAAAAAAGGAAACCCTCTACAAATAGATGCTATGAAAACAGCACACAACTAGTTACTGCAATAGCTTTCCACGTCACATTTTTCCATACTTTGCAGAGTCTGAGGCGTGAACACACTCATACATTTTCAAAACTAACTGAATCATAAACCAAGCCATTCTTCTTACAACCCAGTCTAGGAGAGCTAGGACTGCACTTTTCAGAACATGCAGCTATTGCTATAGAAGTGAAACCCTAACCTGAATGAGATTTTAATTTCTGTTCATTTTTTCATATAAAATCAGACAATACACCTTAGCTTTGATCTGCAGACAACTCAGCCAAAGTTAACTGCTTCCTCTTTTCCCCAGTGCAGACTGCACAAATCAAATCCTGACTGTTTCAGCAAAAGGGCTTCATGGAGGAAACATGCAGGCTTCACCCACTAACTCCTACTACGTGTCAAAACAGCATCTTCTCACCATCCTCTAGCCAGTCTGTATTACAGCCCAACATTTGGGATAGGTAGTAAGATACAAGTCAGACATAAGAGAAAACTAACCACAAGAGAAGCATTCCCCTCTTCCTGAGCTTCTGAGGGATGTGGTGAGCAGACACAGTCAGCTCAATTCACTAACAGCACAATACAGCCATTGTTTACAACAGCAATGTTAAAAGCAAACCATGCTTTGATAACAACAAACACACAAAATGGTTTTAAACTAATGAAAAAATTATTTTAGAACATGTCTTGTGTATTTCTAGGTGTGTTTTCTTGCAAACAGAACTCTGGGTGAGTTATGTGTGAGAAGAAAAAATAATGTAGTAAGAAAGTATTCATTCACATTTTTCTATTTAAAAACAAAATATGAACAAGATGTTGTCTTGAGTCTTTTGCAGTTCCTTCAGTTACACAAGTTCAGAGATTTGTTTTCTGCTCTTCAGACATTCCCTCAACTGGACATTTGGTGAGAAATGGCAGCTTTCACCCTCATTATTAGCTTAACAGCTAATTTACTTGATAGATCACAACTACACAGCAATGGTGGTTTCAATAAGACAGTGTTCATCAGAATACAACACCAACGCTTCAGAGAGATACAACAATGCTGGCAGTTTCCATGGGAAGAAAACAACAGACTAGCTCATGGATCGCCTTTCATCTTACCCACACCAGTACTCCTCAGCATTCACCGCCAGTAAGCAGCAATGTAATTTAGGGTTGTAGAAGAGGCATAACCAAGGAAATACTTAATAGCAGTGAATAACAGAGTAAGACTGAGTTAATCAGACACCAAAAGCAAGACATTGAGCAACATGTGAGCAACCCAGCACAAGAGGGTGGGGCAAGCAGCACTGAGAAGGAAAACTGAAAGGAAAAGGGTGATGTGATGAAAGAAGCAGCCCCGACTTTATTATACCATCTTCTACTTTGATTATTAGGAATAGTTTATGATACTACATTAAGCTTGGCTTCCCACTTGATCTACTAACTGAATACACGAGCAGGGGCTACAAAGAGAGAAAAACCCAACAACAGGAAGAAGAAACAGTTGGGCGAATGGAGGTTTTCTCTCTTCCTGTTTCCTTGTTAGCTTCACATCGTAAAAATTACCCGGTATTTTAGAATAAACTCTGAGAAAACACTGGTGTGTGTGGAATTTAAATTCCTATTCTATGCTCAGTTTTTACTATTGTGTCTCCTCTTTTCTAAAGCTTCCCTTCCATCTTCTGTCTTTCCTTTGCCCGGGCACACATCAGCTGCGTATCGTGCCCTTTGCCAAATCCACAGATGTGTGACAAGCCGTAAGCCCTGCTTCTGCACCCACCATATGCACCCCGCTGCAGAGACCTGTGTCATCTCATTCATTACCACTGTGCTAAAGGCACAACCTTGTTCTTCACAGTACACAGTGAAAATAAAATGTAAGGAGCACTTGGAGAATGTACCTATCAAGAGAAAAAGAAAGTCCTGTATTTTGCTATAAATCCTCTCTATGTTGAACTCAACTGCAATGTAAGGGAAAAAGCACCAAAAGGCGAAAAAACCCAACACACAAAAAACCACCACAAAAATCCAAACACAAAACCCTTTTCATCTCCCTTGATAACCTATCAAGAATGTAAACAAAATTCAATGTGTTAAAAAAGCGCACCCCAACAAACCCACAACAAAACCCAAAATCCACACAGAAAGAAACTCACAGAACAATAGAATTCTTGGTCTCCAAGTGTCTCCCATTTAGACATTTAACAACTGCAAAATTCAGTCACAGCAATAAAGATCAGTAATTTTCTTATTAAAAGATTTCTTAAGAGCCTGTATGTACAGATGTTAATAGAGCTTATTTGTGAGCAAAAAGTGCCAGACGTCTAGAACTCAGATTTATAAATGCAAAAAAGCTCTCACAGGAGAGAGAGAAAAGGAGACAATCCTTTTAATAATTTTCACAGAAATGAAACCCTAATGAACCCAGACGGGTTCTCTGTGGCTTCTCTATGCCTGCAAAGGAGAAAGTAGTCACCACCATCCAGCCTGGACCCACTCTGCGAGAAGACATCAGGCTGGGACCTGGGAGGTCAAGGTTCTGTTCCCCAGTCAGCCAGAGACCACTTGTGCCATCCTGGGCAAGTCTCTTAATTTCTGGGGTTTCTGTCCTCTAAGAGAAGAAACTCATAACCCTGATCTGCCTTTTGTCACATCAGTCATACTGTAACAGGTACAGATAACTGCCGCATCACACCCTTAAAATGTGACTCCATAACCTTCCACCACCCCTCTCAGGGCTACTGACACTGATATCCATGCCCCAGACCTTCAGTATTAAAGACTGTCTAAAATTTGGTTTGGTTTTTAGTTTTAAGCATGATTTTCCCCAAAACAAGTACTATTTACTTACACAGACTACTAAACCACAGCAATCTGACAAGTTTGGATACGCTGACATATTTGCAACGCGCTCGTGTCAACATTTGACACAATATCTCAATAAGTGTTTTTTTACAACTATATTTCTACAATTTGAAGTCCAAATAACTTTTTGTCTGTGGTTTGAATTCCAGTTCACATATGTAAAGCTAGCACAAAAGGCTGTGAAATACCATGGGCATTCAGAAGAGTTACACAAAATCCAAGTCCTGCAGAAAAAAAAGTAACCAATTATTTCTAATGGAAGGATGTCTTTACAAGTTTGCCCAGATATAAAGTATGTGCAACCCTTTTATTTCTAACCAGGGATATCAAAGCACATATTCTACAAAAAAGAGCAAGCAGTACAAAGACCTACAGACACTAGCAGACCTATATCTAGCTTAAAATAGTTCTTTGCACTTCGGGGTTTTTCTTTTTTCATTTCAGTTCCCTTACTTAAACACGACTAACGTTCAGTCACACATTCGTTAATTTTCCTACACTGCTTCCAAGTTTCACCAAGTCTGCAAAACACTGAGCATCGCTGTGCCGCTCTGTCTACCCTGCCTGGAGAACGCCAACATCCTCCTGATCTGAAGTTTCCTCCTGAAGACAGAAAAGGGCAAATATCGTCCTGACTGACACGGCTTGCAAGTCAGATTTACATAACGCTGAGCCCTCGTCCAGGAAACCTTGATGCGGCCTGACAAAACCCCCTAAGCCCTAAATCCTCTCCCTTGCCCGCTTAAGCGGGACGTTTTCAGACTCGTTACGCTTCAGTGACACTGGACTTCTTAACTGGGGGGTGGGGATAGGATAAATACACTCATAAGGTGGTCATGGAGTTACTCCATGTATCAGGAAGACGGACTAACAATGGCTAAACAGGCAGGGAAGACATGAGGGACAAAGATCCCACGAGGGCTCGGGCTGCCCCCTCGCCGGGTGTCTGCCCTCACCGCCTCCCCGAGGGGCCTGTCCCCATTCGAAGTGCCCCGGACCCT